>RJWT010002632.1:28975-40153 GCA_004365215.1 Cuniculus paca | reverse complement strand
CCTGCCCGGGGTCTCTCAGCCTGTGCACCCGAGCACTGAAGCTGTGTGTTTATACACTGAGCCTGGGACTCATGGTTCTGGAGGGAAGGAGGCCTTGCAAGGGCCACAGGACAGAACCCAGCTGGGGCCTGCTCACTGAGAAATGGAGGGTACGAACTGTGGATGGCCCCCAGCAGAGCCTCTTCTCCAGCCTGCTTCAGCCCCACCCTCCATCCCCCACACTCTCAAATGTCCTCATCCTTCCCATGCCCTGGCATGGCCCTCAGAACAGTCCTCCAGCCTCTGTGCGACCCCGGGTGGGTGGGGGCTTCTTTCTAGGCCCCTGGTAGGGAGAGTACCTATTGCCTTTCCTGTGGGCTTTAATTTCTAGCATCGTCCATGTGTGGATGTCCAGGGCCTGCAGGTAGACGGGTGGCTTGGTGACAGGGCTCTGCCTTTGAAGTCGTAGGTCTGTAAGACCCCCTTGGCAAGTTCCCCAGGCCTCACCTTCCTTGTCTGTGAAAGGAATGTCAAGACCCTTCTTGAAGGGGCTGTACAAGATGGAAATGAGCCAGTGGGCAAAGGATTAGTCAGATTTTCTGGAACACTCACCTTCCCCATCCCTGTGCCCTTATCCCCTCACTGCCACCAGATAGTGGGGCCCCCATAACATGGGATTAGTTCAGAGCTGTCGTGGGCTTGGATGAAGTGGTATTTGGTACCAGGGCACAGCCCCGAGCAAGAGGGACAGGCAAGCCTCCATCCTGTGTCCACCCAGCCATGGGTCGAGCCAAAAAGATTTCAGTCCTGGGCCTATTCACAGTCCCTAGTGGCAGCCCCTTGGGGGAAAAGGTGAAAGTACCCAGACTACTCTGGTAAAGCAGATGTGGGAACTAAGGGTACAGCCAGGCCCCTCCAGCCCATATTCCCCCTCCAATTACCTAGAGGGACCCTAAGATATCCAGAAACAAGGGATCCAGATGAGTTATCTGGGCCATCGTACAGATGGGAGGCCTGAGGGTAAGGGAAGAGAGACCTCATTTCTCCTGGAACATACAGACTCTGGCCCAGGGTGGGAGTGGGGAGCCCCTCACCTATCTCCCAAGAGCTTCCACTTGCAGACTTCCCTGGCTGCCACTTCCTGGGATACTGGAGCCTTGGCAAGAGCCCCAAGGCTGGCGAGGGCAGCAATGCAGACCAGGCCACCGTGCGATGAATACAGAGTGGGAGGGCTATTAATTATGCTCTCACCGCGACCTGAGAGCCACTTGCCGCAGCTCCCCTGCCAGTCCCAGATGAGACTTCAAGTCTGCATCAGGGAAAATGGATTGCCTGGCTCCTTTAATAATTCATGCCAGGACAAACACAGTGTGTGCGGTGCAACCTCAGATCAGGCATATCCTTCAGCTTCCCAGGGGCCTGACGCCCCTCCCTGGGCCATGGCAAGGGACATCAGGGGAAATGAAGTTGTCACAGTTGAAGATGAGGGACCTGCCCTGCCCAACCCCAGCCAGGTTTATGAGGGTCCATCTCTCCCAGGAGGACATAGTGGCCCAGCAGGACTCAGTTCCCCCTTACACTCAAGGAAGGTATAGCCGGGAGAGGACCCCTGCCTGCGTGGGCCAGTGATCGAGGCCAGTCTGGCACCTGCCCTCAGCGGGTGGAGGAAGACAGAGGTGGCTGCTAGGGATGACTCAGGGAGGGATGTCTGAATTGAGCCTTCAGTGGAGAGAGATTCATCAGTGCCAGGAGCATCATTTGGCATAGGATATCTGTGTGGCTCCCACTGGGGCTGCCAGGCTGGTGCTGAGCTGGCAGGAAACTTTCCAGTCTTGCAGGGGGGCCCAGGCGCCAACACAATGGGGACCCCAGGGCAGCTTCTCTCTTTCTTGAGGGCAGGCATGGGTGTCCAGAGCAAGCCCAGGTCCTCCATTCATGTGCAACCCTTCGGGGCAGCCTGAGCACCCCCTCAGCGTCTCACAGCTGAGTACATGGCACATGGAGGAGGGTAGACTCGGGGTCTCTGAGGAAGGGGAGAGGCATCAGGAGGCCTGTCCTGGGCCAGGAAACCAGAGACCCATGGGGCACTCAGGGACACTTTCCTCAAGGAGGCAAGATTCTGGTTTGTCTCTGATGGATCTCTTAGTGAGAGGAGGGCATTTTGATGGGCAGGGTGAACAGAGGGGAGAAGGTTGTGCTTGGGAGGGCAAAGCCTACCAGGTCTAGGTCTGTTGGGTGTGGAGAGAACATAGAACCAGCCTGGGTGGTCAGCCCTGCCACAGACCTCTGCCCCACTCTGCCCTCGTGTGGTCTGTTCCACCTGGAACTGACCCCAGGTGCCCGTGGCTTTCCTGGTCAAAGACCTTACATGGAGCCCAGTTGCATAGATCCTGGGTAGTTCTGGGGAAAGCCCTACAGGCAACTTTGAGGAGCTAAGGTCCCAGCCACAGGCCTGTCTGAGACTTCTTACCAGGTCCCGTCATCCATTTCCAAACTGACAGTAGCGAGCGAGGAGGGCACTTCTCTCACTGGTCCCTTCATACTCCCCAGGATCCCTTCTAGGGGTGGGCAACCGAGCTCAACCTCTTCTTTGTCCCTCAGGACCCCCAGGGGTCAGGAGGACCATGTGGATAGCATGGTTGGGGTAAAGACCCCACAAATGAGTTCAGAAACCACTCTGTCCCCCTGCCCAGGGTACTGAGTGCAGGAAGCTCCCTCTGGAGGAGGAGGGGCTGCTGGGACATGGGGATCCACTTTTACTGGAGAGCTCTGTCATGGGGTGGGAGCTGCACATAATGTCCCCCACACTAGGACTTCTCCATAATGCTCTGGTGCAGGTGGAAGACGCCGTGTTGGACACCTATGATCTTGTGTATGACCGAGCAGTGAGAAACCCATCCAGCGTTCACAGGGAGGAGCTGGATGCCATCCAGGACACAGTAAGCTGCAGAGAAAGCGGTGGTGTGCTCAGCCTCACTGTGCTCTGGAGAATGGATTCCAGTGCCCTCTGCCCCCAGTCAGCCATCTCAGGCCGGTACTAAGAGGAGGGGTTCCCAGGATGCAGGCCATGGCTGCTGGGGGTAGGGAGCAAGGAGTGCCTGTCCTGGGAATAGGGAATGGGGTGGGCTGCTGAACGTTTGGGACCAATGCAAATAGACCTGTGGGGCCCATGTTTAAAAGAAAAAAACAAAACCTACTAAGAATTTCAATACAGTGAGAACAGCATTGAAGAAAGCAAGTGTTCCATCCCCCTTACACAGGCCCCATTGTGAGAGGTTGTCAGCCTCGAATCCCAAGCAAGGTCACTTCAGAAATCAGGCTACTCCGCTCCAAGGTTAGACTGCAGATGGGTGTAGCAGAATCAGCTTTGCCACTGGGCAGGGGGCAAGTTCTGCAGGACCTACCTAGGTCATTTATCCTTCCAGTGCCTCACTTTCCCCATCTGTCCTGCCTCCTTCCCATGGCCTCATGTGTCTGTCCTGTAGTTTCTGTGCTGTGGGAAGAGATCTCCTTTCGGACTTCTGGAAAGCTCGGAAGCTGACCTGTGTCAGGGTGAGGAGGCTGCAAGAAAGGTGAGGAGGAAGAATAGGGGACCAAGACATGGCCAGGCAAGGGCCCCAGGGACAAGCCTGAGATCCAGGGACATCTCGTGCCCCTTGGTCTGTCCACCAAGGGGCCTGCTACAGAGGGGCTCAGGGAAGGCAGGAGGCAGCAGGAAATGTGTGAAGCCCATGGGTGTCCAGCAGCCCTGGATGCAGGGCATATGTCCACTCACTCCCCCAGCCAAGGGAGACCTACCCTTAGAAACTTCTAGAAGCTCACAGACAGGATCTCAGTACCAAGAACCCATACATCAGGGTGGTCAGCTCTGTCTGGAGAGAAGCGGCAGGCGTTTTGAAGAACCCCAGAAGGAGTAGAACAGCACTCCACGGGAGAGTTGGGTCTGGTGGGGGCAGTCAGGCAGGCCTTGGCCCATTCTCCCTGAAGCCTGGACTGGGACTCACCCTCCCTCTCTTCTCTGCTGCTGCTACCCAGCCCCCCTCCTGAACCTCCCCCATGTCCTGGAAACAAACTCGCCCTATCTCATGGCTTGAGGTGCCTGGCAACCCTCCAAGAAACAGAGGAGGATGGGGATGGCTGGAGGCCCAGTGGGGGAGGGAGCCATAGCACCCGCCCCAAGGGCCAGCAGGGCGATGTGCTGGGGAGGAGCTGCGAGTCAGGGAGCCTCATCCACCCAGGGACAATCCTGGGTCCTGACTCAAAACCAGGGCCAGGGTCTGCCCCACATACCCCAGAGTGGCAGGGAGGCATGACTGGTCTATAAAGGACCCTGGGAGAAAAATCCAGCACAAGCAGGCTGGGATAAGAGGACAACTTGTCCATAGGGGTCCATGTGGCCCAGCCCTTCCTCAGCCTCCCTGAAATGCCATCAACCTGCTTCAAAACCAAATGATACCATCTCAAGGATCAGAGACAAGCTATTACCTCCTTCTTCTATGAATCTGTGCCCTGGGGTGGCATTGGAGGTGCAGATGAAGCTGAGACCTTGGGACAGCAAGGGGGCACCTTGCCTCTCCACCACTGTTTCCCCACCTTCCTCGTTAGCCAGTGCCCTCTGGACACTGAGGTACCGGGTTGGCCTTGGGCTGCACAGGGGAACGAGACATATAACCCAATGCAGAAGCTTAGGGCAGCGGGCAACCCAGGAGGAAGCACCAGCTGGGCCCCAGGGAAGTGGCCCCTCAGTCTCTGCAGAGGCTAGCTCCGTGCCCCTTGGTCTCACCTATCCATGACACTGCATCCCAGAGCTCTTTGGTGTGGGCCCCTGTGCTTTGTAACTTCTTGGAGGCCACTTGCCTCGGCAGGATGGGTGACACGCACACTGCCCTCTGCCTAGGACTGCCTGCAGAGCATCCAGAGCTTCCTGAGAACCCACCTAAACATCGTCTCTCTGTTAACCAGTGCCGGCCTGGCCCTCACGGTATCCCACACTCACCCTCACTGCCCCTGCCCACCTCCTTCCCCTTTGCCCTGCTTTGCTCTCAACCTCATGGAAAGGCAGGCTGAGGCAGTCCCCAGGTTACAGCCCCAAGCCAGGACTTCTGGTCTTGGGCATCACTAGGGTTCTCTCAGCCTAAGGAACAGGGACGAGTCAGCCACTGACCCAGGGAGGTGACCCAGGGTGACAGTGTCTGCCTCACTACTTTCCCAAGGCAGCTGGGCTCTTCCCAACTCTACAAAGCCCAGAAGCTTCCTAGAATGGGGTGAGACTCCCATCCTGGGGTTGCTGTTGATGGCTGAGGCTTTCTGGCCTCCTCCCTCCCCAGGTATATGCCATGCTGCTCGGCTCCTTCCTCTGGTTTGCCATCCTCTCCGGCTACCACTTGGACCGCAAAGGCACATACACGGTGACCCCACGGTAGGCACCCACCAACACCCACCCAGTCTCCCCAGAGGTCTTCAGCCCCCCTGCATGTGCACCTCCCACTGCTGAGGTGTCCCCTCTGCCCAAGAGACAAGTCCCCTGGACCAGGGGCCAACCTTGTTCTCCAGAGGGAGCATTTTGGGGTGTCTGGCCACACTGGAGGTACAGATCAGTATGTACTCCACTCTGCTGCCTCTAGTTCCTCCTTAGACCTGGCCTTATACCTGCCATCCCCAGTGACACCAGCATAGAGAGATGGATGCTTTGTAGCCCAGGCCAGGGTCCCCAATCTTTGGGAACACCAGGGCTCCCTGTGCACAGGGCAAGGAGGACCCAGATCTAGAAGCGAGGAAAAACCTCCTGCTCCCATGGTACACAGGCCACTTAACCCCACCCTGGCTGCCTGGGCCCTCCCTGTCCTGGTGTCCTGCCTTCCCTCTGTATTCAGATACAGCCTTACCATCTCCTCAAGAACATTCTGCGATAGACTTCCAGTCCCCTCTAAAACATTCTACATTTGCCTCACAGTCTGTTCTAGAAAGTTCTGCAATAGCTTCATGGTCTGCTCTAGAATGTTCTGTAATAGCCTCCCAGTTTCCTCTAGAACATTCTACAACAACGCCACAGATCTCTCTAGAATATTTGGAGGTGTTCTAGCCTTGCAGTCGCCTCCAGAGAATTCTATGACAGCTTCACAGTCACCTCTAGAATGTTCTGGAAGACATTCACAGTCTTCTCTAGAACATTCTAGAAGAGTCTCAACACACCCTCTGCTTCTCAGAGCCCATGGCTGCCAGCTCGAGGAGTCCAGCCTCTTCAGACATTCCCAGGGAACGACCTGTACCTCAACACTCCTCTGAAGCAGAGACTCTTGCTGACTATTAGGACCCCAGAGAACACTTTGCTGGTCCTTAGTGACCCCGGAACTCATGTTCTGTTCCAGTCACCTGTCCTACCACCTGTCTGCCTATGGAGACGACCCCCATGTGACTGATCCTTAAGGGAGTTGTCCTCCTTATGGTGGGCCCTGGAGAAGGGGAGAAGAGTCGCCGAACACATGGGCTCCCTGTAGAGTAGATGTCAGCCTGCAAGGAATAGGGCAGGGTGAGGGAGACAGGCCAAACAGCAGGGAACTCAGGGCACACACATCACTGGTAAGGATGCTGCCTGATTAGTGCTGCCACCACACTTGTTCTTTGTATTTTGTAACAAATAGCATACATGTGGTGGCTTAGCATTGCACCCATTCACTCTGTTATGGTTTCTGGGTCAGAGTCCAGGTGGGTGGGCCAGGCTCTCCACTCATGAAGCCAAAATCAAGGGGACATGAGGAGTAGGCCTGATCCACAGGCTGCTGGGGGAATCTCCTTCCCGGACCACTCTGGCTATTGGAAGAACCTAGTTTCTTGGAGTTGCAGGCCTGATGTCACTTGTTACTTCCAGGCTGGAGCAAGGGTCTCGCTCTGCTCCTTGAAGTCACCCCATTCCTCCTATGTCCCCTCCACCTTCAGACCAAAGAGGTAGACTGAAGTGTCTGTGTGGGAGGATATTCATGGTTCAGATTCTCTGACTTCTGCCAGCTGGAAAAGCTCTCTGCTTGTGAAGCACCATGAAAAGTTTAGGCCCATTCAAATAATCTCTGTATCTGAAGAAGAATCTTTTCTTTTATATTGTGATCAAATACACATGACAAAGTTTCCGTCATAACCCATTTTTAAGTGCACAGTTCAGGGGCATTAAGCACATTCACATTGTTGGACAACCACCACCGCTGTCTATCTCCAGAACTTTCTCATTTCCTTCCAATCCTGCAGCTCTCCCTAGAGACTGTTATATGAGTGGAATCCTGCAGGGTTTGTCCTTCTGTGGCTGGCTTGTTTTCCTTGCATAAAGTCCTCCTGAGCCATCCAAATTGTAGCACGTGTCAGAACTTCTGAAAGAGAAACTTTATCAGATTTACAGTGGTCTCACAGTCACTTGTTCCAAGAGCTTAAGGCAGGACATGGAACAGGCAGGGATCGAGAAATCCTGTCTCCCACAACACTGTCTCTGGGCAGTCAAACCATCTCAATGATGAACCGTCTGGTTGTCTCTGAATGTTTGCATAATCTCCTCAAACTCCTAAGAGGTAGGGTCACTATGTTGGCCCAGCCAAGGCTAAGGACCCAAGGGAATTGACAAGAGTTTTTGGAGAGATGGACCCTGCTCCCACCAGACCAACCGAGGGGTGGGAGTGGGGGATCCCAGACTAAGAACTATCGAATGATGGGCAGCCACAAAGTAACAAAGGCCCACTACACCACCCTTGTTTTCCTGTTGACACATACACTCTTCCTCCCCCCTTGACACTTCCCAAAGAAAGCTCCTATGTCTTCTAAAGCCCTCTGCAGCCCAACATGCACAGGACTTGTGCTAAAAAGATGATGTCCCAGGTCTCAGGTGATGGATGTTACTCCTCTGGTTCCGTTCATATCATCTCACTATTTCACAAACTACAGAATGAATGTTAAAGAAGCACCAACATTACATCCCACATGCAACAATGGTAGAGCAAGAAAAAAGAAAAGGAAGTGAGATAAATTTATACAACATAGTTAAAACAGAAATTCCAACAGATGCTACGCTGAGGATGCTCATCTCTGTGACTGTCACCATGCTGTAACTTGGTTCGTGGCCTTTCTCCTCCACACGTACTCCGTGTTCCCCAATTCTGCCTTCTTCCAAAGCTTATCCCGCCAATTAGGCGGGGTGAGGACAGACCCTAGGACTATCTAAGCCCACTCATGTTAAGCAGCGGCCTCCCTGTGTCCTCTCAGAGTCACCATCACCAAGGCTCAAAATGGTCAGGTGCATCCCTTGCTCCCAGCACCATGATAATAAGATCATTTTGTTTTCCAGTAGAAACATTCCTTTGCTGGCAACTAAGATCTCCAACACAGGAAAACAGGATCTATCAGGGCCAAGGAGCAAAATTTTTGAGAATGGCTCATTGGTTATAATCATAAGGATTGTTGTCCCCAGTTTCACCCTTTAGGCTCCCGTCCTGTGGGTTCTGGTTTGAGGAATGGCACCACTCTCTGGTTATGGGTAAGACTGCATTGGTAGAAAACCCTACAATCTTGCAGCAGCATCTCCCACTGTGGTCCTAAATGATGCCTGACAAACCAGCCCAGGGTCCCACAGTGGCCTCATTTGAGTAACAGGATAAATGTCCACCCTGGTGAAATCCATGACACTTCCCCCTGGTCTTAGGCCTCCAGATGTCAAATCAGTTCCTTGATCAGACAGTGATACGTGGTGCAATATGTGTTTGTGTGTCCTCCGGGGCTTCGTGTGCTGGAGTTTAATCCCCACTGTGGGGATTAGAAGGGTGGAAGCTTAATCTAACGTGTTTAGAGGGGGTGCCTTTGGGAGGTGATTAGGATAGAGAAGGTGTGCTCCATTTGACAGCACATATACTAAAATCAGAAGGATTAGAGAAGGCCACCAGGGCAGAGCTGCATGGTTGCACTCTGGTGACTATGAGAACAGGGAGCAAGACCACACTGATGCACACTCGTGTCTCCTGTCTCTTCGCGTCCAATTCCCTGCACAGCCTCAGGACTCTGCCAGCAAGGAGGTCATCACCAGACATGACCCCCGGTTCTTCCACCTGCCAAATAAACCTCTTTTCTTCAGAAGTATTTTGCCTCGAGTATTTCATTATAGTAATTATTCATGGGCTAATATAGGAAATTAGTACTGAGAGTGGGGCCATTATAATACTGTACCTACAAATGTAAAAGTGACTTTGGAACTGTGTGGCTGGCAGAGGAAAGAAGGTTTTGGAGGGGCCAGCCAGGAAATCCTTGAGTGCTGCGTGCAGTCACTATGGGCATTCTGAAGAGAGCTCAGAGGGAATTTAGGAAATAAGGAAAAAGCTGGGTTGGCTTAGCGAATGGCTGTCAGAGGTATGCTGAGGGATGTGTGGACAGTTAAGGTTTCAAATGGCAATGAGAACCCTGTGGAAATTGGACTTAAGGCTGATTTTGATAGGTTGTAGCAAAGACCTTGGGTGCTTTGTGTCCATGCCCTGAGGCTCAGTGGAAGGCTGCCTTTCAGAATGTTGAACTAAACTGGGCGTGGTGGGGCACGCCTGCAATCCCAGCACTCAGGAGACTGAGGGTTCTCTCAGAAGGATCATTCCTTTGAGTTGAAGGCCTGCCTGAACTACATAGTGAAACTCTGTCTCAGAGAGAGAGAGAGAGAGACAGACAGACAGACAGACAGACAGCCAGAGAGGAAAAGGAAAAGCAAGAAAAAGCAAAAAAAGAAAAAGTAAAAGAAAAAAGAATCATAGACTAAGCCCGCTGCAGAGGCACACACCTGTAATCTTGGCCCTCATGAGGCTGAGGGAGGAGGATTGCAAGTTCAAAGCCAACCTGGACTATGTTGTGAGATTCCATCTCAAAAAAACAAATAAATAAAAGTATCACATAAATTTTATTTGTTGAAATAGATTTCAATATGATAAAGCATTCAGGGTGTGGGATGGGTGTTAAATGTCTGTTTTCAATCAGTTACAATGAGATCCAGGATGGTCAGGGATGTAGCTCAGTGGTATAAGCGCCTGCCTGGCAAATGCAAGGTCCTGAGTTCGATTCCCAGTACCACAAAAAAACAAAACAAAACAAAACAAAACAATGAGATTCAGGAGTGAAAGGAAGAGGAGCAGAAAGACTTGGAAAATTCCTAGCTTGGACATAAAAATCAAGGAAAAATGAGTATAAGAATGCAAGACAGAGTGCACTTACTGAAGAGAATAGTGCATGTTAAAGGGAACCAATACTTTGCATCAGAACAGTTGCAAAAAAGCCTCCAATTATCTCAGAAATCTTTGTGAAAACTTTGCTCTGGGGTGTCTGGCCAGTGGAGGGATCTCTAAGTCGCCTGTGTGTGAGGGCAGTCACCTTCAAGGCATGGTCAAATTGTATTCCAAATACTGGTCCCAAATGATGTCCCATGGGTAGTGCTCTATTTGGTGTACGTCCTTATCCACACACCTAAACATTATGCCGGTCTGGTAGCGGTCAGACGGTACTGCATCCCAGTCTTACCTTTCCATTTCCCTGCTTATGAATCAGGTTTTTATGTATCTAATTTCTATTTTGTGAGACACCTATCCACGCCTCTTGCCCATTGTTGGATAGTGTAATGCACCTCTTCTTACTGATGTATGGAGGAGATTTTGTGTTTCACTAGGTAGAGATTGTGTGTTGTTTACGTGTGTGGTAAATGTCTTTGGCTTGGCTTCTGCCCTCTTTATGATCCCTTTTGGTGAACAAATATCCTTAGTTGTTTTTGATATTTTGGTACAGAAAAACAACGGAAGAATGATAAGCACATGTATACCTTAATGGCTAATTCTAAGTGTCACCTTTGCCTGGGGACAGCTGTTTGTCCAACACCAATTTAAATGTTGCTATGAGGATGTTTTCCCATGTGCTAGACATTGGAATCAGTAAACCTGGAGTACAGTAAGTTATCTTGTTAGGTGGCCCCTCCAAATAGATGAAGAGCAAAGAGCAAAGACTGAGCATCTCGTAGAAGAAGGAATTCAGCCTCTAGACTGATGCAGAAACCCTGAGTTTTGTCTGTCAGGCTGATCTGCAAAGGTCAGGTTCAAATAAGTCTGTGTTTGTGTATGGAAATGTATGTGTAAGATATAGCTGCAGGGGCTGGGGATCTAGCTCAGCGGCCTAAGTGCCTGCCTAGCAAGCACAAGGTCGTGAGTT
>RJWT010002632.1:9631-28875 GCA_004365215.1 Cuniculus paca | reverse complement strand
GAATCCCATCTCTCCATCCTCTTTTGCATCTGCTGGAAGCCAGCTGCCATATTGAGAGTAGCTCTGTAGGGATGCCTGGCAGCCACCAGCTGGAGGAAAAATGAGTCCCCACCAGGAACTGAATCATCCCCTTGTCACTAAGAGGACACTGAAGTGAGTCCTGCAGGTGAGCCCACAGCCCTGGCCACTGAGGGTGGTCTCAAAAAAGAGCTTGAGCCAGAAGATTCGCCACTAAGCCATGCTCCAATTTCTACCCCAAAGAAACTCTGAGACAGCAGATGCCGCTGTTTTTTGTTTTTTCTAACACAGCATTGTTTCTAGTATTATATACATCATGTTTTAATGAAACTACCAAAGACAAAACATACTTTTAAAAGTAGCTGAGTGTGGTGGTGCACACCTGTAATCCCAGCACTTAAGAGGTTGAGGCAGGAGGATCGCCACAAATTCGAGGCTAGCCTGGACCACATAGTGAGTTCAAGGCCAGCCTGAATTACACAGGGAGATCCTGTCTCAAAAATAAAATAAAAATGTAAAAAGCTGTAGTTTTTAATCAATATATCAAAAATCATTTTAAAAAGCAATGTTGGCACCAAACTTTAAATTTATGAGAACACTATTTACAAAATCTCTAAATATAATTATATTTGAAAACTAAAAAGGGTAAAGAAATGAGACTTGTATTTGTTTTCAACACGCCCGTTAAAGATAACTAAGTGCTTAAGACATACCAACATGTGAGTGAGCACTGAATGATAGGTAACAGGGAATTTGCTGGACAAGTGCAAATGACTAATAAACATGGAAAGGTTCCCGGCTTGAATATGGATGAGGAAGACGCAAATGTAAAGTGAGCTATTACCTTTGGGGCTAGTTCTTTACACAGCCATCTGAAGAGTCACAAGAAGTTGCAAAGAAATGTGTAGCAGGCCTCAGTGCACCCTACACCCCCAGGGCTGACTCATGCATAACCACAGTGTCAGCGCCCTCGAGAACCCACAGGGCAGATCCTGATCTCACAGCTTGTCACAGCCTCATCTGCGCCTCCGACTGTGCACCCCTGTGAGTGAGACTCTGCAATCTCATCATGCATGTCACTTTTTGAGACCACCACAAAAGTCACAACTTTGCCACCAGCTCCCCCCTGTTGCCCATTTACAGCCACACCCTTTGATGGTTCATCTTGCTTGCCAACTTGGCTGGCTTGAGAGACAGCTGGAAGATTAGTAACACACTTGTTTGGGTGTGTCTGTGTGGGTTGCGGGGCGGAAATCTGGGGACTATGTCTGGTCCCTGGTCTCTTCCTCTCTGCCTCTTCTCCTGTTCTCTGTTGTCCAGAGGCTGAAAGGCATGCAACCTTCCTCTGCAATACCCTTCTGATACAGGGGAATGAAACTCCCAGCCTACTAGATACCTGGTACGAGTTCATGTTCTCTAAAATTGAAGAATAAACTTCAGGAACAACGGAGGTTATGAGAAGAGTATATTTATTGAGAGAAAGAAAGCTTCTGTCTGGGAGAGAAACAAAAGAGGTACCAAGTGAGTTGCCAAAGACTCTGTCTTTTCTAGGGGCCTTTATAGAGTAAAACCATGAGGTGAGATGGGTCTAAGATGGGGAAAACCGGGAACTCGCAAGGCAGAGGGGCTGGAGGTGGGACAGAACTCTAGTCAACCAATAAGATTAATTGTTCAGGTAAAATTGACCAAATCAGGAACAAATGAGGAAGCGAATCACCTAGCAAGCAGGCTTGCTTAAAGAGCAGTGATTGTGGGGGATTGGGATGGTGACCCCTGGCTTCCTCAGGGTGATCCGTACCTATTTAGAGTATCAATCCCTGCTGTCTATACTTAGGGTGTGGTTGCATTTGTTTAGTCTTTTGTCCTGAGATCTGGCCCACAGCAGAGGTTTGTCACCTCCAAGGTCACAAGACATTTGGTCCTCAGTGTTGGCTCCCTTGAGGGCCTAGCCCTGTCAGACTGCCTATATTTCTGTCTAGCTGGGTGTGGTGGCACATGCCTGTAATCCCAGCACTCAGGAGGCTGAGGCAGGAGGATCATTGCAAGTTCAAGACCAGCCTGGGCTACAAAGTGAGCTCAAGGCCAGCCTGAACTGCACAGTGAGACCCTGTCTCAAAAACACACAAAAAAATTCTTTTCCGTCTCACTCAGCTGCTGTAACACTTCCTGCCATGCAGCTTCTGCCTCACCAGAGGTTTAAATCACTGTAGACAGCTGACCGTAGACTAAAACTTTTGAAACCAACTGGGTTTGGTAATACATATCTGTAATCCCAGCCTTTGGGAGGCTGAGGCAGGAGGATGCCAACAGGGTCAAGGCCATGCTAAACTACATAGCAAAACTGTGACTCAGAAAACAACAAAAACCTCTGAAACCATGAGTCAAAGCGAATTTTTTTTTCTTTAGATCTCTTCCACTCTGGCCTAGGGATTGAACCTAAGGTTTTCGCAGAGCTATATCTCTGACTTTTAAAACTTTATTTTATTTTATTAATATTTTCATTTTGTTTTGTTTTAAAACAAGGTCTGGCTAAGTTGCTAAATTGCTAAATTGTCCAGGCTGGGCTTGCAATCCTCCTGCCTCAGCTTCCCAGAGTGCTGGAATTATAGGCATGCAGTACCACACCAGGATTCTTAAATTGTTTATCTCAGGTATTTGTCATGGTAACAGAAAGCTGACAAACACACCCGTCAATCTCCCCAGCAGTCCACAGAACTGAAAACCGCTAATCTGTTCTCCATCTCCACAGCACTGTCATTTCTGGAACATTATGATTACGTGACTTTCTGAGCTGACCTTCATCACTCAGCATAATTCTTCTGAGGTCTGCTCATGCCCTGGTATGTAATGATACTCCTTTCCTTCTCATTGCAGACTGATAGTTCATGGTGTGGAGGGACAAATTTGTTTAACCATCTATTTTTAAGGTACATTTTGGTTGATTCCAGTTTGGGGCTATTATAAATGGAGTATCCATGATTGTCCATGTACAGTTTTATGGGTGGACACGGATTTTCATTTCTTTTGGACAGATGCCTTAGTGTGCGATTGCAGTTCACATAGTACCTAGGTATTTATGTTCCTAAGAAACTACCAACTTACTTATGTCTGTAATCTCAGTCAGTACTTGGGAGGCTGAGGCGGGAGGATCACAAGTTTGAGGCTAGCCTGGGCTACATAAAAAGGCCCTCTTTCAAAACTCAAAAAGAACAAAGAAAGAGAAAGGAAGAGAGAAAGACAGAGAGAGAAAGAAAGAAAGAAAAAAGAAAGAAAGAGAGAAAGAAAGAAAGAGAAAGAAAAAGAAAGAAAGAAGAAGAAAGAAAGAAAGAGCCGGGCGTGGTGGCTCACGCTTGTAATTCCAGCACTCGGGAGGCTGAGACAGGCGGATCATTGTGAGTTCGAGACCAGCCTGGGCTACAAAGTGAGCTCAAGGCCAGCCTGAACGGCATAGTGAGACCCTGTCTCAAAAACAGGGCTGGGGATCTAGCTCAGCGGTCTAAGCACCTGCCCATCAAGCACAAGATCGTGAGTTCAATCCCTGGTGCCGCAAAAAAAAAAAAAAAAAAAAAAAAAAAGGAAGGAGGGAATCTGCCAACATTATGTTCTTATCTTCCCTGTTTCTTTTCCCAACATTCTTTTTGGTAGTTTCTCTTTGTTCTTGTTGTTGTTTTTGGTTTTTTATGATGCAATTTGCCAGACTTTGCTAATTTTATTAATCTTCTCAAGGAACCTTTGACTGCTGGCTCTCTCCATTATATCTTCCCACCGTTTCATTCATTTCTGCTCTCGTGTGTTTTCTTTCTTCCCTCTTGCACTGTGTGCGTTGGTCCTGCTGTGCTTATCCTAGCATCTCCAGTGGATGCTCAACTCACTGACTTCTAGCCTTCTGACTAACATAAATACCGAGACACATTTCCTCCCAAATGCTACTGTGCTATATCCCACAAATTTTTAATGTAGTTTTTCAATATCTTTCACTTGTAAGTATTTTTAAATTTCCATCATAATTTCTTCTATGGTCTATCAGCTATTCAGAATAAATATTTTAAATCACCTTGTCACCGACTTCTGACTTACTCTTGCAGATGAGAGAGTACGGCGTGAAGGATAGCAGTGCTTTTGACCATGACTGAGAACCTATCACAGCCAGCATGGAAGAGCCAGTTTCCAGAGCATCCAGGTAAAGACAGCCCTGCCTATCCTCAGAGTGCTCCTGCAAGCCTGGCCCTGTCCTCCTCTGTCCTGCTCTTGTGCTGACCAGAGGAGGGTGACAGCCTCCTCCTACACGGCCTGCTACTGGGTCAGGTGGGGACACACCTGGTCCACAGTGGCCCGACTTGCTGCTAGGCACTGGTGCTATTAAGGGCAGCCATAATCCTGCCAGCTGTCCCTTATCAGCCCCATGACGGCCTTCTAATGTCCCAGCTGGGCTGACCACAGGCTCTCAGGATGCCCTTCTGGCTTTCCCCCTGCCCCAACTCCTTGAAAGTGATTCTAGAAAGTTCTGTAGAAGCTGCAGCCAGACCTAATTAAGGCTTCACTGCATATCTGTCCTGCAAGAACATGGCAGACAGGCCTTTCCCTCCCCAGCTGAATGTGCAGCTGCTCTCAGGTGTTTGCTGCTAAGCAATAAGATCTGAGGGACCTTGTGGGGCTCCATGGCCGTGTCCTTCTCACGTGGCATCTGCCTTGTTCTCAATCTCTAAGCTGCACGTACATGGTGAACAGGCTCCTGTTAGACAGATACATTTCACAAGTTTACAACCTAAAAAATGACAGTGGTGGGCAGCAGTTCCTTCCACAGCCAATCTTGCTCAAAGGCCCAACTCCCAGTCTCTCACTCCAGGATGCAAATGGCCCAGTAACTCTGGAACAGGCACTGGTACCCTACACAGGTCCTAACCTAGTGCTATCTCATCCCCTTTCCCATATAGGGAAACTGAGACACTGTTATCAGGAGGAGGTGACCTTAGGCTGTGGGGCTTCTTACCAGAGAGTGGGCTGACAAGGAGAATTCAACCAACAGGCACCTCAATAGTGCTCCTGCCTGGGGTTCTGGGACCCTGCGCTGTATCTGCCTCATACAGTAAAGTCTGTGTCATGGCTCTTGACTTGACACTCGCAGTGAGTATTAGAAGCCTCCCAGCTGGTAAAAGGGTGATTTGTAAAGACAAAGAATACCTCAGTTCTCAGACCCAGCCAAGAAGACCTCATCTTCTCAGTCACATGGGAGGCCAAGGGAATGGGACAATGACAGTAAGGGAGGCCTCCCTGCTCCAGTTCCTGCGGGCCTTACAAACCTCATGGTGTCAATGTCCTAGAGCAGCATGTTCTGGGCCCAGGACTGGGTATCCAGGAATATGGCCCCAGGTACATAGACAATGCTCAGTCCCTACCTGTCCAGTGTGGCTGATGGCCTCACCTCACCTGCATGGGGGGGGAGCCACAGCAGATCCTCTTCAACTGCTGCTTAGGCATCACCTCCCTGGACATCCTGCTGGCAGCTAGAGGGGTTCAGGCCTTTCTCCTGGGCTGACTCACTCCCAGGCTACAAAGATGCACATTCCTCACGGGTAAAGTAGGGGCTGGGCCAAGAACGGCTGGTGACTCCCAGCCACAGCACAAGGGAAGCTGCTTGGCTGATTAGGAGCAGACTCTGGGGTCACCATCTGCTGCCTGTCCCAGCCTCAGACCTGGGGTGGACCCTCCAGACAGGCTGGTGCCCTCTCTGTCTGTAGCCAGGCCTGAGGAGTTGCTTCACAGCCTCCCATGTGGGAGGGTCCCTCTGAGTTTCCTGGGAGGAACTGACCAGCTTTCTCAGTGTTAGGCCTGACCCCCCACACAAGCTACAGTCAGGAACTCTGACAGCCCCAGCAGCAGGGAAGGAAGACCAGTAGCTACTCAGGAAGCCAGTGCTGGAGATGGAAGAAAAGTCAGGGGTAGGAACTGTGAGAGCTTGGGGAGTCCAGCTCAGAAGCCAAAGAGAACTCCAAACAGACACCCAGTATGTGAGGGTGTGTGTGCATGTGGTGTGAGTGTGCAAGCATGTGTGTGCACATGCATGTATGTGTTAGTCAGAGGGAACACAGGAAACTGAGTGTCCAATATCCTGGGGTAAGGGCCTACTGTGTCAGGAGCAGCAAAGACAGTAGATGGGAGGTCACTGACATCACTCAATTCAGGAATGCAGCCAGGGCAGGGAGGATGGGGTCAGGCTGGGGTCTCAGTGAGAGGGTGGTAGAGGCAAGAAGGAATAAGGCAGTGCTGGGGTGTAAGGCCCATCACCATTTCCTGGGCACAAGATAGCATTCTGGCCCATGATGAGCAGATAGGAGTGACCTATATCCTGTCCAGGCCTGCCCCCCGCCCCCCAGCCCTCCTTGCCTCTGCCATTGGGAAACTAGAAGCCACTCAACCTGCTGGTGCAGATCTGGAAGAAGGAAGGACCCAGCCCACACCACACGGACAAGAGACGGCAAAGTCCACGTGGTGTCAGCCTGACTGGCTGCAGGGGTCGAGGCTGAATACTGCAAGGTGTTAGGGTGATGGAAGTGGTTTTTCTGGATGAGAGTAGCAGCTGAACTAGAGACTCCATGAAGCAGACAGTTTTCCCCTGTGTAGCTGAGAGACTACTGAGGGCCTGAATAGAACAAAGGTAGAGGAAGGAAGAACTGCCTGCCTCCTTTTCCTGCCTCTCTGTTGAGCTGGCACATTGGTTTTTTTCCTGTCTTTGGCTGAGAATTTATACCATCAGCACTCCTGGACCTCACGCTTCAGATGTGGACTGAATTTCTCCACTAACTGCCTTGGGTCTCCAGCTGCAGACAGGAGACTGTGGGACTTCTTGGCCTCCAAAACTACATGAGCCAATTTGTCATTTTAGATAGACAGATACAGAGATACGGAAATATGCATAACTTCTGTTTTTCTGGAGAATCCTAACTAATACAGATCTGAGTAACGAGGAATTTCTGGAATTTGCTCTCTAAGCTGATTAAAGATACTAACAACTCTATTAGCAGTATAAAGAAGCCAGGAGCTAAGTAAATCTGTATACGATACTTCTGAACATTTGTAGAAAACTAAGGGACTTATTGACATTTCTTGATTGCTCCTAATGTTGTGGGAGCAAAATGATGAAAGAGAAGGATGTGCTCAAGGGTTTGATGTTTCTGTGAGGCACCACAAAATGTGCCTAAGGGATCTTGGGTGCACCCTAAGAGACAGTTTGTCTCCTGCAGTTTCAGAGCAGAAATGCTAAAAGCTGAATGCTGAGCCCATCCTAGCTGGAGGAATCACAAGGCAAGTTGGACCCCAGCCTAGTGGGGTGTATGCTGGTGGGGTGAGGGCAATGGCTGTGAAAGAGCAGAATCCCAAAGACTTGGATGGGAGCAAATGAGTAGACCCCAGTGAGTGTGGGGATGAGGCAGGAGGTGGCCAAGGAAATGACTGGGAAAAGAAGGGAGAGTTGGTCCAGCATATCCAGGTCTAAATGCAATGGATGAAAGTAACCAGATAGTTTATACTCAGGAAGTCCACGGGGCATGCACTCAGAGATCTTTATCCAGTGGTCTTTAGCAAGCCATGGCCAACCCTAGCCCAAATTACCATGTCATCGACTATGCAGTTTTGACCACCCAGAGGACTTTGGATGCCATGACAGTTCCTCTGACAACGACCTCACCACCCAACTGAAGCCCCTCATTGGCAAGGGAAAAAAACCTCAGACCAACTCCTCAATCTCTTTCCAACCCTAATGTTTAAAACCTCAGCACGAAGCTCCCAAAGGACTGCAAGCTCTTTACACTAGCCCGCTCCTACCCTAGGGAATGTACATTTCCTTTTCAAACAAATCTGTGTTCTTGCTGTTCCTTTTGTTGTGTCCTGCTCAATTCTTTGCTCAAGACGTCAAGAATCAGGTCAAGATCCCCAATCTGGTAATAGGGACACAGAGTCCCTAAGTTCTGATGACTCTTCTTCACCAGTGGAAGTGGCCTCCCCACTTCTACCTGAGGGTTACCCCGCATTGCCTTAAGAAATTTTAGTGATCGCCCTGGGAGCAGGAAAGACAGGAAAGATCCTTCTCAGCACCACCCCAGCCCCTCTTTACTTCTGGACCTACAACTACTATCAGGTCCCAGGAAGGCCTAGAAGGTGGCGTGTAGCGTGAGCCATGATGAGATATGTTACATACCGAAAGAACTACTTGAGTTTTCTAAGTTACACAGACTAAAATTCAGTGAAAAAGAAAAAAAAGAAATCCAGTGAATACATGTGGAAATAGACACAGAGGGAGCAAAATACGCTGGGAGGAACGAAGAATGGGGTTGGACTGAGTTTATGGATGTGACTCACTGAACATAGACATCGCGTCTAATGCTGCAGCTCAAGACTTACAGTCTGGTGATCAAAACAGCAATCTGAAGCCATGGGCAGGTCCCACAGGTGAATCTCAGTACAGTGCATTAGGATTTTGGAGCAAGGCCCTGCAAACAATGACTTCCCTTTTGAGAACTAGCTCTTGGCCTGCTATTTAGCCCTGGTAGAAACTGAATGCCCACCAAGTTCCTATATGAGCTTGCCCGTCATCAACAGGCCCACCAAGCCAAAAAAGTTGGTCATCTACCCACAGCAGCAATCCATCATCAAATGGAAGTGGGGTATATGATTAGGTCCATGTGTGAGGGCACAAGTAAGTTATATGAAGTGGCCAAAAGGCCCAGGGTGCCTTCTCTTGTCTCGTAGCCTTCTCCCTCCTATCCTATACCTGTGGCCTCACAGAGAATTAGTGCCCAAGAACATCAGCCAGAGGAAGAAAAGATTCAAACTTGAGTTATAGAAGCTTCTGTATGAAATGCAGGCGCCACCAGAAATAGACAGCTGTAGCACTGTAGTCCTTTCTGGGACATCCCTGGGGATAGTAATGAGCAGGATTTGTCCAGGGGACAGAATTTTGGACTGTGCTTGGAAGCAGAAATAGCTGGGCCTGTGACTATACATATATTCACGGGTTGTCGCCAAAGGTCTGGCTAGGGACCTGGAAGGTACACAACTGGAAAACTGGTGACAAGGAAATTTGGGGAAGAGGTACGTGGATAGATTTCTCTGAGTGGGAGGAGGATATGAAGATCTTTGTATTCCTTATAACTATTTTTCCAAAGAGTGACCTCAAAAGAGGAAGTCTTTAATAATCAACCAAACAGGGTGACCCATTCTGTGGATACCAGATGGCCTCTTTCCCAGTCATTCCTGTCATTGCCCAATGGGCCTATGAACAAAGTTGCCATGGAGTTCAGGGATGAAGGTTACAGTGGACTCAGCAGCAGTACTTCTACTTACTAAAGTTGGCCTGACTGCAGCTACCACTGGGAGTCCAATATGCCAGCAGCAGAGACAAACACTGATCTCTTGGTATGGCACTGTTCCCTG
The DNA here is from genome assembly GCA_004365215.1 of Cuniculus paca. Taxonomy (NCBI): domain Eukaryota; kingdom Metazoa; phylum Chordata; class Mammalia; order Rodentia; family Cuniculidae; genus Cuniculus; species Cuniculus paca. The sequence continues at coordinate 19,428 of RJWT010002632.1, read as the reverse complement.
GGGTGATCAGTCAGTGACCTGGTGGCAGGCTGATTACATTGGCTGGCTTCCACCATGGGCGGGGCAGTGTTTTCTCCCTACTGTAGTAGATTCATGCTTCGAATATAGATTTGCCTTCCCTGCATGCATTGTTTTTTTCCCAAAATTACCATCCATGGACTTACAGTAGGCTTTATCCACCATCATGATGTTTCTCGCATGTCTTAGTCTGCTCGCACTGCTATAGCAAAGTACTTTAGACTGGGAAACTCATACACAACAGAAATTAATTCCTCACAGTTCCAGAGTCTATGAATTCCAAGCTCAAGGTACCAGCAGATACAGTGTCTGGGGAAGGTCTGTTTCATAGGTGACAGCCTAAACCTGCTATCAGCCTGAGCTTGAGCAGTCTTAGGACAGCCTAGACCTGATGTCAGCCTGAGGAGTGGGAGATTCAAAAACAGCAGTCCACACTGAGATTTTGCTACTGTGTCCTCTCATGGTGGTACTCCACTCCTCCTGTAGAATGTACCTATTTCTCCTACTTTTATTTGACCCAAACTTGCTCTTCTAAGTCTGTTTCTTTTCCTTCCTTTAGTAAGACTTTGCTACTGTTTGCACTTACTTTGACCAATTGTTTGCTCAGGACAGAAAGAACTTAGAAACTATCTCTGGAAGGAGACTTCAGCATCCCAACACCTGGTAACACTAGGGCCACCAGTTTAATCCTGCCTATAGGTTATTTTTGCTAGTTTGCATCTTCAATGCTAGCTTGCTTTCTCCTCCTCCATCTTATTGGGTTCAAGTTTTTTTGGTTGTTTTGTTTTGGTTTGATTTGGTTTTCTGAGACAGAGTCTTACTATAGTTCATGTTGCCTTTGACTTCACTATGTAGTCCAGGCTGGCCTTGAACTCATGGTGATCCTCCTGCCTCAGCCTCCTGAGTGCCAGGATTACAGGTGTGTGCCACCATGTCCACTGGGTTGATAATTTTGGCTTCCAGCTTTTCTCCCTGTCTCAAATGTGTGTGATTTGCAGTCGCTAAATGACATCTCCAGAATTTTTATGTCACAGATCCCTAGATATAAAGATCTTTGCGGGGAATTTTTGAGTATAGTCCAGCTATTGTGTATGACCTCCTTTTCCTGTGTTTCAGATCTGCTGATGCAATGAGACTAGCGGAAGTTACCTGATCTCAGGAAAGATTTTTGTGTGACAGGCAGAATGGGCCATACAAGTCACAACAAAATGTGAGGCATGTGGACACCTTACTATCCTATGTGTGGAGCTCACAGTCACACAATGACATCTTGAGGAGTGAAGTTGTGAACCAAATGGAGGACATTAAGAGGGCCATCGGTGCTTGTCTTGACCAATTCTTTCTTTGGCACAGAAAAAACTTAGAAACTTCCTCTAGAAGGAAACTCCAGCACCCCAAAATTCCACAACAGGGTACAAAACGATTCAAATTAGAGTAACACTGACTTGCTTCTGACCAAGGAACTCAATGTGCAGCAACAGCTGGGGCAACACTGGGCCCGTGTCTCTGGAATTTGATATCTAACCATGTCTCCCTGCATCCTGGAGCAGCTGGCTGGGTAGCACGGTGGAATGGCCTCAGGAAGATGCACTTAAGTACCAACTAGGTGACAATAATGACAGGCCAAAGCAAGCTCAGAATCAACATCCGTTGCGTGTTGCAGTTTCCGCCATGACTGGGATTCACAGGTCCAGGAATCACAAGGTGAAAAGGGACTGGCCCACTCATCATGGCCCACACAACTCACTAGCAAACTTTTCCTTTCTGTCCCCAGTGACCTTGTGCTTCACTGGCCTGAGGTCTTGATTCCACCAGGTAACACAACAGTGATCCACTGAACTAGAGACTAAGATGTCACCTGCTACTTTGTGCTCCCAGACCTCTGACTCAACAAGTTGAGAAGGGAGTAACAGTGCTGGTTGAGGTGACTGATCCTTACCACCCAGGGGAAATTTGATTCCTTCTCCACCAGGAAGGAGAAGAGTGTGTCCAGGTTGCAGGAGACCCCTTTAGGGCATCTCCTAGTATCACCATGTCCCATGATCAAGGTCAGTGAGAAACTTCAACCACCCAACGCAGCAGGACTAAGAATGGCCCAGGCCTTCAGGAATAAAGGTATAGGTCATCCTGTCACATAAATAACCATGCCCCACTGAGGTGCTTGCTGAAAATAAAGGGAATGTAGTATGAATAGTAGAGAAAGGTAGTCATTTATACCAACTCTGACAAGTTCTAAGGCCAGTTACAATACTGGAATTATTTAGCATGAGTATTTCCTCCCTTTTCTGCTAAGAAGTGTTTGTGTGTATATATAGACATATATTAAGGATCTTTGTTTTCATTACTCTCTTAGTCCTTTATCATGTGACATAAGATGTCTTAATTTATATCGGTATTTAACTGTTGTTGAGTAGTATTTAAGTTATCAGGAGAGCAGTAAGCACCACTCACAGACTCTACTTCCTGTTCTGGGGAAGAGATCAGTGTTTGATTGTATAGTTTTGTCATGTTGGATGGAGTCATGACCTTTTTACTGCCTTTACCTAGAGATTAAGTGTGGTTTAAGGTATTTTTGTGTCATGTTGATGAGAAGTAGACCTGTGATGGTTAGTTTCAGGTGTCAATTTAACTGGGTACAGAGATGCTCAGATAACTGGTAAAGCATCATTTCTAGGAATGTCTGTGAGGGTGCTTCCAGAGAAAACGAGTATTTGAACCAGTGGCTGAGTGAGAAAGACTCACCTTGCCCAGTTGGGTGGCGCCATCCTATTGACTGAGGACCCAAATAGACTGAGCAGGCAGAAGAAAGGTAATGTCCTCCTCCCCCATCACTATCTCTCTTAACTTGGGCATGAAATCAGTGCTCCAGGTTCTCTGGCCTTTGGACTCCATGCCTTGCACCAGTGGCCATGCTCCCCTATCTCAGGCCTTTGGCCTTGAACCAAGAGTTACACCATTGACTCCTTTGGCCTTGCACTGAGCCCTATAACAGATTCCCTAGTCTTCCGGCTTGCACATGGCCTTTTCAGCCTCCAAATTGTGTTAGCCAGTCTCCCTAATAAATCTGCTCCTGTATCTCCGTATATCTTAGGAGGAGTGTGGTGAGCATTGCTGTGCATGGCCCTGATCCTCCTTGCAGCCCAGCCAACTGTCTGGTTCACAGCAGTGTCCCTCCCTAGAAAACACCCTTAGCCCAAGGGAGCTATTTCACCCCAGATTTCATGGCCACCTGTACGAGGGAAGAAGCAAAAGACCAGTTCCTGTAATTAACGGTATGTGCTGCTACAGGAGATTAAGGCATGATAAAGCTGACTGGGGTAGATGTGACCTGTTCATTACAAGTTTCCAAAGCCCTGAATGTGGACTTCTTGTGAGAACTCAAGCAAGTTTTCAGTAAGATGGCCTAGACCTGATGTCAACCTGAGGCATGGGAGCCCAGCACTGACTCTCAGCACCTGCATGTAGCAGTTCTTGCAGGTTTCTTCAAGATTTGGACAGCATAAAAAGACACAGATGCCATGAAAAGCTCGCTATCATGGTTTTCCTCATAAGAGCCTGTCCTGTGTTCTCCAGGGTATACGTTTACCTTGCTTTATTCTCTTTTACTTGGCCCAAGCTCACTCTCTACAGAAGCAGTTTCTTTCTTACTCTTCACGTTTACTTTTCAAATAAACTTTGTCCCTGTGTTTTGCTTGTTTTGTTCAATTCTTTGTTAAAGATGAGAAGAATCTGAAATCCAACTCCAGAAAGAGAGGTGAGCAACTTAAAACCTTGTAACATTGATTTGGTGAGCCACTTTTAGAAGGCAACTGACTACCCACTACGAGTTTGGTCATACCAGTTGTTAAAACAGGAAACTATTAACTGGGTGTGATAATCCTAGCACTCTGGGAGACTGAGGCAGGAGGATTGCAAGTTTGAACCCAGCCCAGACAACCTAGAGACTTAGTGAGACCCTAACTCAAAATTTTAAAATATAAATAAAAAGAGCTGGAGATACAGGTCAGTGAGAAGGCCATAGGCTCAATCCACAGAACGGCAGAAAATGAACTAACAAACAGAAATGGTTTCCATACTGGTTAGTAAAGCACCCTGGCCTCAAACCTCGAGGTCACCCCAGGTCACCCTGTGCTCCCCCAAGGACCTCAGCTGGGCCCAGCAGAGGACTTCCAGATGATTCCCAGCACTACCCCAAGCTGAGCTGCTTAAACAGCAGAAGTTTCTCTCTCACGATGCAAAGTCTATGAGCAAGTGTAGGAAGGGTTGGTTCCTCTGGAGGCTGTGAGGGAGAACTGGGTCTAGGTCTCCTCCAGCTTCTAAGGTTGCAGGTGATCTGCATTGTTCCTTGGCTTGTGGGAGGACGGCCCTGACCTCTGCCTACATCTTCACATGATGTCCTCCTGTATACTTATCTGTATCCAAATTTCTCTTTTTATAAAGACACCATTCATACTGGAGCAGGGCCCATCCTAATGGCCTCGTCTCAATTAATTAAACCTGCTAAGGCCCTGTTTCTAAATAGAGTTATATGATGAGGTACTAGAAGTTTGGACCACAAAACACTTTGGGCAACACAATTCAACCCACAACATCATCCTCTGATCATGGGATTAGATCAGCAAGAGCACTGGGTTCTGCGTAAATAGGAAGTGGGTAGACATGCAAAGGGCCAGATTTGCATGGTAGATGATGGCAGATGCTGAGACAGGCCCTGGAGGTTCAGAGAAACCCAGTACAGTTTCCACCCACCATCCCTGGTGAAGTGAAGCAAGACCCTTTATTTATTTTCTTTTCCAGGGCTGGAGATTGAGCCCAGGGCCTCATGTATACTAGGCAAGCACTATACCATTGGGTTATACTACCAGCCCTAGGCCCTTTCTTATGTGAAGATGCCCATCTGCTGTCTCTCACGACCTCGGGCTCCTGGGCCACCACAGAGGGACTCAGGGTCTGGCTAGTAACTAGTATGAAAGTGATGACGACTGTATTAGTCATTTTTTCACTGCCAGAACAAAATACCAGACACACACAATTTAAAGGAGAAAAGGGTTATTTTGGGTTCACTGTTTCAGGGTCTCAAGTCTAGGGTCAATTGGCCCCAAGGCAGAAATGTCATGGCAGAAGCACATAGTGAAGGAAAGCTGCTTACCTCATGGCAACCAGGAAGCAGAGAGAGGAAGGAAAAGCAAGAAAGGAAGGGGCTGGGAACAAGAATATACCCTTCCAAGTTACACTACCAGTAACCGACTTCCTCCAGTCAGCTCCAAGCAACACATTCAGTTATAAACTCAGCAATAGGTAATCTACTGCTAACGTTAGCAACCCTACAATCCAGTCATCTTCCAGAAGCCCCACTTCGGAGCACATGAGCCTTTTTGGAGGACAGTTTTTGATCCAAACTGCAACAGTGATCTATGAACCACTGAATGCCTGGGATTGGATTGTGGAATGTGGGACAAGTAGCAGAAGAATTGGGGACGCATCAAGGCGGGCAGCAATTGCATGAACTGGCCCAGGGACAGACCCTTCAGCACCTTCCCAAGGCAAGCAGTTTCACAAGTCACACCGAAGTCTGGGAGTACAGAGAGTGCTGCCTGCTCCCCCTCTGCCCTGCACCTGCTCTGGGTCATGTGGTGCTGCCCTTGGAGCATTACCTCCTCCCATGTCAATGTCTGGGAAGCCCTCCCATCCTCGTTTTCTCTGAACCCTTTCTGCTCGTTTGGTGTAATATCTCAATATCCCAGGCAGCTGGAGTAGAAAGCAGCTGCTGCTTGAATTTGTTTCCACCCTGTCCTAGCCTGGCTGGGGTCCTGCTGTCCTGAGCCCTGTGATTGGCGATCTGTCCCCTTAATTACAAGGCCTCACACAATGCCCTCACCATGTCCAGAGCCCTATACTGAGAAAGATTTGTTTCCTTACCCATAGCTAAGTCATGACCAGAGCTCCTATAATGAAAGTCAGATTAGAAAGAGAAAAGCATGACCACGATACAGGGGAATGAAACTCCCAACCTACTAGATGTTCGGGGAGTTCGTGTTCTCTAAAATCGAAGAATGAATTTTAGGGACAACGGAGGTTATGAGCAGGATATATTTATTGAGAGAGAGAAGGGGTCTCAAGTGGGTTGCCAAAGATTCTGGCTTTTCTAGGGATTTTTTTATAGGGTTAAGCCACGAGGTGAGATGGTTCCAAGTCGGGGAAAACATGGGAACTCGCAAGGCAAAGGGGCATGAGGTGGGACAGAACTATGGTCAACCAATAAGGTTAATTGTTCAGGTAAAATTGACCAAATCAGGGACGAATAGGGAAGCGAGTCACATGGCAAGCGAGCATTCTTAAGGATCAGTGACTCTTCCTATAGGGGATTGGGATGGTCAAGGTGATCCATACCTATTTAGAATGTCAATCCCTGATGTTTCTACTTAGGATGTGGTTGTATTTATTTTTGCCTTGTCTTGAGATCTGGCTTATAGCGGGAGGTGTCTGTCTCCTTCTAGGTCACAAGACATCTGGTCCTCTGTGTCCACTTTCTCGAGGACTTGGCCCTATCTGACTGCCTATTATATTTCCTGTAACAACCATACAAGTTCCACATGAAGCTGGGCATGGTGACAATGTCCGTAAACTCAGCACTCTAGAAGACTGAGGCAGGTGGATAACAAGTTTGAGCCCAGCCTAGGCAATTCAGTATCTTATTGATACCCTGTCTCAAAATTTAAAAAATTGCAAAAGCTGGCGATTTAGTTTAATACAGAAGTCCTAGGTTCCATCCCCAGTACTATAAATAAATAAATAAATCCACATGACATTGAAGTCTCCAGAAGTGAAGATCCTCAAAAATAGGCAGAGTCTGGCATAATTTTTGTTTGTTTTGTTTTGTTTTTCTGTTGTGAGACAAGGTCTTCCTGTGTAGTATGTAGTTCAGGCTGACCTTGAATCTGGCAATCCTCCTGCCTCAACCTTTTGAATGCTGGAATTACAAGTGTGTGTCACCACACCCAGCTCATGTTAAATTTGGTGAAGAAGTGGATGGCCCATCCTGCATAAGTGTGATCTCAGCATAAAGCAGGTGTGATCTCAGCATAAACCAGGGAGATGTAGCAAGGCCTCTTTGCTCACATTCTTCCTCGTGTCTTAAGAGGTGATGTTCCTTTCCTACAACACAGAAAAGAGGGCACCTGTGGAATGAGGCTCTTAGGGCCAGCTTCAGGGGAGAGGAGACACTCCCGCTTCTGCTGTTCCTGCAAATGCCATAGGGTCGCATTTTAGTAGTGCATCCTCAACCTCATCACTCCCAAATCCAGCTCCCTGTTGAGTAGGAGAAAATATAGATATTACACCAAACAGCCACAGGGGATTCAGGGAGCAAGGAGGGTGAGAGGCTTTCCCACACATTGACAGGAGAGGCTGTAAAGCTCCACGGCGAGCTGTGTTTGACCCAGAGCAGCTGCAAGGTAGCGGGGGAGCAGGGGTGATCCCCAAACTCCCAGACTTCAGTGTGAGTTGTGAAGCTGCCTACTTTGGGAGATTGTGAAGGGTCTGCAGGCAGGGCATGGCAGAGCTAGGTGTTGGAACTGGAGGCTACTGTGGGTGGGGCTTCTCCTCAGAGTTAAAGAGCCTGGACCACAGGCTTCATGGTTGGGGCGACAGGAACGAGGAGGTCTGAAATGGCCAGAAAGACAGAGACCTGCAGGGCTACAATGCCACCAACATCCCACACCTGTACAATCACAGAAGGAAGGAAACACCAGAGTCCTGAGTTAGAGACCAAAGTGGAGTAGACCCAGGCCCACCAGACACTTTGCCACCCCTTGGCATTCCATGCTGAGGGCATCACCCCCTATCAGGAGTGGTTTTGGGGACATGGGGGCCTGCCTAGTGCATGTGTCCTAGGGAAGCTGAGCCCATGGCCCTCACTGTGACTAGCCAGGCAGACAATGGGTCTCTGCCTAAATGATGGGGGAAGCAAGGATTCTCAGACCCCAGGCTGCAATGAAGAGACAGATGAAAATGGAGATTTAGCCCCTTGCCAAGGCCCCACCTCACCCCCCCCCACTTCAGGCTCAGTCCTTCCACCTGACCCCTTCTAGCTGCCACTGCATCCTCTTCCTCAGCTCCCATCCCTGCTGACAGTGGCCAGATCTGTGTCTTCAAGAGCTCCCTCACTCCATCGGGCCTCCTGGCTACCCACATGGGCTCCCAACAGCTTTCTTCAGACCCATCCTCCACCCAACCTTCCCAGCTCCTTGAAGGGACCTTCTGACCCCAGGACCTGCAACTGACCCTTTATCTACCACAATCTCCTGACCTCCTATTCATTAACCCATCTCAGTTACATTTTTTTTTCTCTCAATTGTTCAGTAGGGATCTGGAAACCAGAGCTGAGTTTGTTTGTAAAGACATAATAAAGGGCAATCTTGCCCTTCGTTTTTCTTAATGTTAAGAATTGAAAGCAGAAGCCTGGCTCCACCACTTAGAGGCTGAGGCCCCACCCACCCCAGCCTGCTTTCTCATTAACACCCCTCATCTTCTCCCACTGTGCAGGGCCTGAAGCCTCGGCCCGGGCTCACGGCTTAGTCATTTGCTCATTTCTGGGGACTCCCTGGAGGCCATCAACTCTTCAGTGGGAAGCAGCAACAGTTTAAGATTCCAGAACCTTCTCCCTGCTACATCCATCAGTCCCAACTGTCTCCTGGGCATTCTCATCCTCAAACAAACTTCCTCACTTTACGTATTCAACCAAACTCCTCATTCTCTGCGGACCCAACAGCCTCCTGCTAAACCCTCCTGCTGAGGTGGGCTTCCCTCTTGGCTGGTCGTCCCGCTCTAGGCCTGGATCCCTCCAGTCTGTCTGGATTCACAGAGTAGGGACAAACGGTGGCTGGTATGCAACAATCTGACCTTTCTATTCCTGGGCCATCTCTTCGGGTTTCAACCAGTCCCGTCCATGGGGACACCAGGGCTCCCTGCAGGATTTCAGACTTCCTCTGTGTAGTGCTGAGTACTAACTCAGCAGGCAATGTTGTCAGCTTGGACAGGGAACAAAAGGCTCCTAGAATCCCTGGCGGAGGCCTGGACAGTGAGGGTCAGGGTTCAGGTGGAGATCTTGGGCCCAGAGTGAGGGCCTTCAGATATCAGGGATGCCCTCAGTTGTCACCTTCTACATGAGGCAGGGTGGGGACTGAAGAGGTTGGGGCAGGGCAAGGTAATGCTGATCAGAAAAGGCTGGACTTGTGTGGGTACCAATCCTGGGTGAGTCTGATCAATCACTGAGGCAGGGTCTGGGACACTCACGCTGCACCCCCCCCAAAAGAAACTCCGTGGTGGATGGATGGAGATGGGGTCAGAGGTCAGTGGCTTTTCTTGCTCACTGTCCCCCAGAACTAGAGGGCCCAGTGTTCTGACAGCCAGCCCTGACCTGTCACCCTTCCTGCCAGTCCTGGCATGCACTGCCCCCTCACCCCGGCCATTGTGAACAAGGTCTAATGGATTTAGAGAATTGAAGGCTCCCAGCCCTACCAAGCAGGCAGCAGCTCCAGGTTTCAGTACAGAAAAACAGGGTTCAAGCCAGGCGTGGTGGCTCACGCCTTTAATCCCAGCACTCGGGAGGCTGAGACAGGCGGATCGTTGTGAGTTCAAGACCAGCCTGGGCTACAAAGTGAGCTCAAGGCCAGCCTGAACGGCATAGTGAGACCCTGTCTCAAAAAAAACAGGGCTGGGGATCTAGCTCAGTGGTCTAAGAGCCTGCCCAGCAAGCACAAGGTCGTGAGTTCAATCCC
>RJWT010002631.1:0-39950 GCA_004365215.1 Cuniculus paca | reverse complement strand
AACATGTTTCCTTGGTGTTCTTACTGTTCTTTTCCTTGTTTACATGTGTGCATTCATTGGTTTGGTTTGGTTTTGTTGTTTTATTGTGTCTGAGGTCCTGAGTACCCAGCCAATGGCTTTATGCATCATAAGTAAGCACTCTACCACTGAGCTTCAACCCTAGCCTTGTTTATATTCACAAAATTTCCTTAGCTCATAAAACCTTGGGGCAACCTGGACACCAACAGGCATAGATCTGAGAAGCAAAGATGCGCCTTCCCACTAGGGAATGGTTTTGCATAGGTGCCAATGCCTTGGCTTGCCTGAAGAGTGCAGACTCTCAAACGAGACCTTGGCCATCCCTTCCAGAGCTGGCTGACAGATCTTCCTCCCTCGTCCATGAAGCATCCGCTGCTCCCTACAGCACCCCCTGGTGAGTTCTTGGCTCACGTGTCACGGTGACCCATCCGCAGGTCTCACGGCCAGGAGCTTTTAGGGGCACTCGCAACAAAAGCTCTCCTTGAAAGCATCCTTGCTTCCAGACTGTACAAATGTCATGCGCTACCCATGTGTGTGTCTTGGCAGGGGAAGATCTCCTTCAGGACTTCCTTGGAGGGTGCATCTAAGGCACTTACTTCAAGCAGAGCCCAAATGACCTGTGAACAAAGGCATCCGCAGGCAGCACACGTGTTGTTTCCACCCAGCCTGACACTCCTTGCTGCCTCTTTGAGTCCAAGGAAAAGAGGATGGGAGGAGAGCTGAGGAATGTCTTCATTTCCTTTCCTATCATTAAGCCCTGCACAGCCTGGGCATTGTCAGCTCTGGGCAGGCTCCCATCTCCAATGCGAAGCCAGGCTGCTTTGATTTCACTTCGTTTGGGATCTAGCTCAACCTTGTTATACGCCAAATGCCCTCCAGGGTGTCCTACTTTTTTGGATCTTCTCCTGCGTCGGAGCTCCTGAAGCTGTGTTTCTATCCTTCAGGAGGACAGCATCCCTCCCCAGCTCCCACCCTTCCCAGGACATTCAACAGCTCTAAGGCCCATGGGCCTGGCTGTTTCAAAATACTGTGCAAAAGCATTTTGGGATCTTGAGCAAAAATTTTGAAAATATGAATTACTATGACAAAAGTTACACCAGCCAGATTGGAAAATAAATGGGGCATGCTCTGAATCTGATTGAAAGAAAAAAATACATTCAAAACACCATTTGCAAATTGAGCTAAGGGATGAATTCTCTTTTCTCTGCCCCTGCTCAGATTTTTCTTGCTTCTTTTCTTCTCTCCCTATCCTATTCACACTTCTAAGGAGTCCTCGTCTGAAAACCTAGTGAAAGTAAAAGTAGCTTAGCTTGGAGAAAGCAAGAATATTTCAGACCAGGTAGGCTGCAGAAGGATTTGTGGTGCACAGGAATGTCACAGGCTTTGGGGGTCCTCGATCCGTCGTATCACTCATGTACCTTGCACAGTCCTCCTAACCCTCTCGGACTGCAGTTTCCTCAACAGCAAAAGAACAACAGTAATCTCACAAGCTTACTATGAGTACTAAATAAAAGCACGTGACATTTTGGTGTTTACTAAATACTGTCTTTAGAGAAGGGCAAATCAGAGGGGTTAGGGCTGTAGCACACCAGTAAAATACATCCCTTACATGTCAACCCCCAGCATCAAATTTAAAAAAAAAAAATTAAGAGTAAGGGCTTAAGGTTTCAAATTCTATCTTTTGAACTTATTGGTTGTATACCCTTGAGCAAGTGATTTGTATTTTCTAAACTCCAGTTTTTGCAAATATTAAATAGGAAATAAAAATTTAATTTTCAGTGTTGGACACATTTTAACAGGTCAAAATCATAATTTTAGGAGATGTTATGTAAACTACTCTCAAATCTATAGATAATTATAACATTTTTCTATTAGTTTGTGTGTAGGTCTGTCTCAAAATACATGCTTTACTGGTGGGTAGGAAATTTGCTAAAGAATTGGTTAGCTCTTCTCAGTATAGTAAATGTGTTTATGTTTAGTTAAACTTCCTTTTTATATGGAGTGGTTGTTTTGAGTCTGAATCAAAGATAACTTTGTACTGTCAAAAAATGTTTCTGCCCTTTATTACAACTATACCATGTCACCATGCAGAGGATAGTCCCTTGCTCCACTATGGACTAGAAATTTCGCTAGGGCATTAATAGTAAAAAGTCAACAAGCAAGAAGTCTTCCTTATAGCAAAGAATTTTGATGAGTCAACAAAAAGCCTGATTCATTCTCACAGACTGAGTCAAGGCAAGGAGAGAAGGCAGAGACAGATGCTTAGAATGCAGGTGACTGAGGCCAGCCCACCACAGAGTGTGTGGCCTGCCTGATCAGACATCACCCCAAAACCCAGGATGACCCTGTGACTGTCTCTTAATACAGATACAATAACAGCAAGACGTGATCCAGTTTGGCCTCTCTACCAGCCACATCCAATTCCAGAAGGAGCGTGCTCAGGGGATAAGAGAACCTGGCCCTGGGACCAGAAGCAGGAGAAAGGAACAGGAGCGGCAACTGTTTCTTCTTCCCTGTTACTTACTGGTCTTGTGTTGAGAGTTTGCAATGTGGTCACTACACATGGAGAAATGAGATAAAAGCTTGCAACATTATACAATGTCTAGGTGCATGAATGGATTCTGTGGGACTTTAAATAGGCTTTGGATTCCGAAAAGTAGGAATTCTGTATTATTATTTTAGGGATGAACTAAGAACTGAACCATGAAACTGTCCCAAGTTCAATAATAAGCAGCACTGAACACATCCTACTCACTTTCTCTCTTATCACATGCCCTGTGCCAACCACAAGGTATACATGAGTACACACACGCACACACACACAGAGGAACACACTCCTTTCAGCAGCACCCCTCAAGTCACATCATCTCAGTGACCACACCCCTCCCACCAGGCTATGATCTCAATTGCCTACTTCTCCTCCACCGTAATAACCACTAGACACACCCACAGTATCCATCCTCTGTAGCTGGCTTCCTACTGTGCGAGACAATACGAACTTATGTCCCATGGGCTTCCCTGGACCTGACACACAGTAGGCATTCAATAAAGCCAAGGAGGGAGAAAAGACACAACAGATTATACAACTTAATTAACATTAACCTGCACCACCTTCCATCATCTTGTTTTTCTCATTTTGGCTCAAATTTCAAGATCGTAGGGGGAAACCACGATTCAAAATCAAGATGAAATACTTCATGCTTAAAATAAGTATATTTTTAAAAGACAGTCTGAAAACATAAAAATAGATACTAAAGTACCTATTTGCATAAGAACTACAAAAGCAGAACTCAGGTAAAATTCCACCATAAGGAAATGGTTAGGTAAATATGGCACATTTTTATAATAGAAAGCTATGCCATCTTTAAAAAATGTGTTTAGAATATTTACTTGTATGGGAAAAAATCTAAAAAATATATTTAAGGAAGAAAGCAGCAAATTATACAATAAAATGTGTAGTAGATCTGCTAATTTGGGAGGGGAGAATAGAAGGCTATACCCAGAGAATTTTCAAAATGGTTATTTCCGGGTAATGAATCTTAATACCTTTTATCTTTATACTTTTATACATATTCCTCAACATCATGCAAAATATCCATGCAATGAATTTATAATCCAGAAAGGAAATTATAACAAAAATAAAAGCCATATGAACAGTAAATAGGAGAGTAGTGATTTGATAAAGTCGCTGCTTGCAAGTCAAGATTCCCAAACTCTGATGCTTTAGTACCAGATGGCACGGAGACAGAGGGTTGTTTTAATTATCATTTCCCAGATCAATATTCCCAAAAACTTCTATTGCTGGATGAGTTGTCTCTGGTTACTCTGTACAACTAAAACCAAGCTCTTAGTTGTCCTGCCCACTTTCTAAACAAGGCTGACCATCATTTCTGGAGAAATGCATAGAATTTTATGCTGAAGTTCTTCTGAAATCTCAAACAGTTAATTTTATTATTGTTTGCTTGTTTGTCTGTTTGTGAGGCTTGTACCAACCCCAACCTACACACAGACATGAAACCATAAAATAACAGCCTGACTACAGGAAGAGGCATCTCCATGTATCCTGCGATGACATTTGCTTCTAACCAAAACGACTTATCAAAGTGGCTATCAGCAGGAACAGGTCGGCAAGTGCATAAATCTAACACAAACACTTTCAACCCTTGGCCTGAAAACATGAAGTCTGGTCTTTTTCCTGGTATTAACACGACATTGGCTGGCTGGCAGGGGCTATGAAAATTAATCTCTCAATAACTCAGTCTTTCCATCTGCACAATGGAATTTATGCTAGATATTGATTGGCAATTTACGTCTCTGGCCACAGAGGCATTTCTCTCATTTATTATTCCAATAGCCATACTTCAGTGGCCTCTAATATGCCAGGGATTAGAATTCTAGGTCCTCTGAACCCAGTGTTATTCTTTATCTCCACAGATAGACTGATATTTGCTGGTCACTCTTGAGCTTGCCAAAAACATACCTCAGAGCTCCAAGTCTGTGCCTTAGGTTACTGCTATAGAGTGGACTTGAGATGTCTCCAAAAGGCATGAGTTGGAGGCTTGGTCCTCAGCGTGGTGTTAGTGGGAGATGGTGGAACCTGTAAATGTGCTAGGAAATGAAAGGCCCCTGGGGGAATGTCCTTGAAGAGAACATTGGAATTTCAGGACTCTCCTCTCTCTCTCTCTCTTTCTGTCTCTCTCTCTCATTTTGCTTCCTGGTCACCAAGAATGGAGTAACTTTCCGTACCATGCATACCCACATAATGTGCTGCCTCACCACAGGCTCAAAAGCAATTGGGCCAACCAACCATGGACTGTGACCTCTGAAACGGTAAGCCAAATAAACATTTTCTCCTTAGAAATCAGTTATTTCAGATATTTTATCACAGTGCTAGAAAGCGAATTGACACAGCCACAGAGGTAAAATGGAGGAGGAAGGAAGAAAATAGGAGAAAAGTACCACAGCTGTTTGACACTTCCTAAGCATTTCACAACATGACAGAAAACAGTATCAGCTATGTAGAACATACATGGTTTCTCAAAATCACCATCAGTGCTGAAAGTCTTATTGCCATGTGAATGGTTGTACTTGAAAATAATTACTTTGATTTGTTTAATTTTGCGTCCACTTGCTTATTTCTTCATCTTTGCTTTGGTCATTCCACTATAACACACTGAAAGTCAAAAGCAAATTCATAGTAAATGATAGGATGACAACAGATGCTGCAGCAGGGTCGAGAGAGGGGTGGTTTTGCTTTATTTTGACAGTGGCAGAAACCCTTCTCTGGTGTCACAGCAGGGAGAGAGGAGCCTTGCTCTCTGTGGGAGGCTGAGTTGTGGAGTGTGCCTCCCTGTAGCAGTTGTGCATCCAAAAACACTGGTGCTCCTAACTTAATACCTCCAAGGAACCCTGGTCTTCAGATAGAAGAAAATAAATGAGACAAAATCAATTCTGGGGTCTCTAGATTCTTTATTTTAGCACTGGAATTGCCCTGTGCCCTCTGAGTCACGGAAGCAGAGCCACTAGGGCCTTCTCTTGTAAACAGTAAGAAAAGTGACACTGGTTTACAAGGCAGTGTGCAGCCTCGCACAGGGTAGAGAGGAAGCTGTGTTTCTAGGATGTGTCTGAAACAAGTAGCCCTATGGCTTGTTCGAAGTTCGTCTCATTTTCTGCACTTTTTCCCTTTTTTGGGGGGGGGGTGACGCTAACCTAAGCAGGCAATTCCCAAGCTTTAATTTTAAAGCAGTCGAGACTCTTCTCAAATATTTGCCTAAATAAGGGGACTGGAACAGAGAAGAACCTGCAACACTCACACGTCAAGTATCATGTGCTGTATGTGATGGACATCAGGCCCCAAGGCAGGGAATAATTCACACTGGATGCATGCAGAAAAACAGGGTACACCGAGGTTTCACTACAGGATGGTGCAAGCTCGAATCTTTATATGAAAGATTTCACCTTGAGAGTTACATAGGTAGGAACATAATAGCAGTCTGCATTATCATTTAAAAAATTATATGGATATCCATGCTTCGTGAGGGCATTATTCACGATAGTCAAAATGTAGAAGCAACCCAAGCATCCATCCATGGGTGAATGAATACACAAGTTGTGGTCTGTAAGCACATCTGAATGTTATTCAGTTTTTAAAAGGAAAGAGATATGAGTACATCCTGCAATATGAATGATCCATGAGGATGTTATGCTCAGTAAAATAAGCCATCACAAAAGGACAATATTATGTGAATCCACTTACAAGGAGTAGCTGGTCAAATTCATGGAGCCAGGAAGTACAAAGGTAGTTACCAGCAGCTGGAAGAAGGAGGGAAAGAGGAATTATTACTTAATGAGTACCAGTGTTGATTAGGAAAGGTGAAGTTTTGAAGATGAATGATGCTGACAGTTGCACAATAAAGTAAATGTACTTTAATGCCACAAAATTGTAGACTAAAATGTTTCATGGACCTGGGACTATACCTCAATTGCAGAACATTTTTCCAATATGAACAAGTCTCTGGGTTCAACCCTCAGCATCCCTAAAAAATAAGCTTACATGATAAATTTTATGTATATTTATGGTTTAAATATAAAGTGTCCCCTCTGTAGATTCATATACTGAGGATTTGTATAGCAATGTTCAGAGGTGAGGGTTAGAAAAGAAATTGGATCATGAGGGCTTTAACTTTATCAGTGGATGAATCCACTGATGAGATCATAATTGGATGGCATTATTAGGAGGTGATGGAAATAAGAAGTGAGGCGTAGTTGAAAGAAGTGAATCATTATTGGGATGTAGCCTTGGAGACTTTACCTCATCACCACCCACTCCCCCTCTAGCTCTCTCGCTCACTCTCTCTGTCTCTCTCTCTCTGCTTTCTGGCTACTATGAGGCAAGTAGTTTTGTTCTGCCACATCCTTCCAATAAGATGTTTCTACCTCACCATATACCTAAAGCAAGAGAGACAGTTGACCATGGACTGAGATCTCTGAAACTATAAGCCAAAATAAATCATGTCCTTCTAGTCATCTGCCCATTTCACTCAGTAAATATGACACATTGTAAGATGACTATCCAGAACTCAGGGTGAAGTTTATAGCTATAAAGAAGAACAGAGTTCTTTTTTCCTGCAAACTTGAAGCTTTATCATGCTCATGAAAACGGACTCTCTGAACTTCATTGACTTCTAGTACACACTATAATTTGCCCACCATGATCAATGAGTAGCTTCAAACAGCCACAGGATGCAAAGCACCAGATGAATCACAGTGCAAAGCACAAAGAGAGGTGATACACAACCCATCCCTTCTAAGCACTAACAGAGGACTTGAGACCATAAACCACACAGGCAAAGGTAAAAACCAATGGAAAGTGGCACTTTACAAATACTAAATCGACACAGCAATTCTGACAAATAAGCGAATAAGAACTTACAAAAATAGAAAAGAAAAAAACTAAATAACTTCTCCAAGTTACAGCAAGACTACAGACACAAGAATTTGTGCACTAACAATAAATAGTATTACTTGTGCCCCATCTGCACCAGAAAAAGTGACAATCCTTTCATATGATTCATTTCATTGATGCCACGGAAGAACTTGATGAGACAATTGCTGTTTTCCCAATAATACAGAAAATGAAACAGGTTTATTTACCGTACAAGACATTCAGCCACTAAGTGAGAAGGCTGAGTTCTCACCCAGGTCAGTCCAGCTCCACAGACCATGCCCCATGATTCTCATTCACTACTAAATGTATAGCCTCATGCACTACATCTCATTTCCTTTCTGCATGCTTTAAGTATAACATTGAATCACTACTTGGTTATACAAACTATAAAATATTTGGCACTTATAATTCCTGAGGGTACAAACTATGTCAAGCATCTACAGCAAATGCTATTTAGATTTGGACAGTCAGAGGCACATATGGACAAAAGACAAAAAAAGAAAGAAAAGAAGAGAAAAGAAAAGAAAAATCTCAGGTCGTGATTCTGTACCACAGAATGACAATTAGCATTCTAGGAATCACCCATGAACTAATTAATCATGGGTGTCACTGATTGCTTTAGGACATATGGATAAGAAAATGCTTTTTATAGCCCACTTCATATTAAGGATAGTTCTTTTCATGATTTAAAAAAAAAAGACGAGTATTACAACATCTTTGTAAGGACGTCGGTTTATAAAGCACATGGAGGTCATCTAAGACTTGGAAGTCTGAAAGTTGGCACTAAATGGTGTACGGAGATGGACCTCTTGCTTTCAGAGAACCCACTGGAAAGTCTCTGAATCCTTATACCTCAAATGACAATAAAAGTTAGCTTTCTCTCACTGAGGTTCACCTTTAATCCTTTAGTCCAATGCCATCAACAAGGTTCACTGGAATATGCAATTGGGGACATTTTTGTAACAGTGAGCATCCGCTTGTGCTGATTCATCCACAGATTTTCCAGCCAGATGCCCCAATGGCAAAGCCCTCGAGCCTTCCCTTCATTAGTTCTCTGCTCCAGCCATCCGAGGTAATCCTTCCTCTGTCTCTCCTGATCTGCAGGGCACAAACAGAAGCTAGCCAAGGAATAAACAAACCTTCTGGAATGGATAAGGTGGGCTGCTCCAAGGAACACATGGGAAGGATCTGCAGGGGTTGAAAGCTGAACTTGGAGGAGCCTGTCTTCTCTACCTTCCCTTGGACAGAAAAGATAACAATGTAGAAAGGTCAAGGACACCAATGAAAGAAAGGTAATATAGACTGCTGCAGTGAAAAACACCATCTGTACTTGTCTCAAAATCCTGCTCGTATTCAAATTTGTTTTAAGTACTTAGAGCTTATGAGCTAAACCTTTTGTTTGACTGCTAAGTGGGTAAAGAAATGATGTGATGTGTGAGTGCACGGATGTGTATATATGTGCATATGTCTCTGTGTGAGTGCAGGATAGGTACATGAATGCATGTGCATATTTTCTTTAATCAGAATACCAGGGTTTAACCCCACTTAATGAATGGTTGGAGGAGAGAGAAAAGAGATGGTCAGTGAGGGTAGGCAGCCATGTTCCGTGTTGTTCTCTTGATGACTCTGCCTTAAGACAAGAAAGATAGAAATTGGCCACAGCTTGGTATAGAGGAAAGGAAACTACCTTTCACTGAGTACTTATTGTATGCACAGGTGATTCACTTAAGGTAGTTTATTAAGTCTTACAAAACAACTTTCAAGTTACTATTATCTCTGATTTATTGTTGTAGAAACTGAATTCCAGAAAAGTTAATTACCTAATCAACGATCCAAGGAAAACAAATGATTGAGTGGAATTCCATCATGGGTATTGCTACCTTCCCCCAGCAGGGGGAGGCAGGCTGGGCTGAAGGGTGGGAAAGCCAAAAACTCAGCTGCTCTTTAGCTGACAGCAAAGTAAACTAAGCACACTTTTTTTTTTTCCCCAGCACCGGGGATCGAACTCACGACCTTGTGCTTGCCAGGTAGGTGCTTAGGCCACTGAGCTATATCCCCAGCCCCAGCACACTTTTTCTTACTAACTCTGTAACAATTGCTGATGGTCAAATAAAGCACTTCGAAGGGTTCTGGACATGAAGCTGGATGAGACTGTGATATCTTAAAATATGTAAAAACCCCATGAGATTCAGAACCTGATCATAGAACACAGCTTAAAGACCTGTTGGTCTCATAGATTCTAAATATACAGAATCCATAGTTAATTTTATATAAGGATTTGCATTCAGTATCTTTCTTCTTTACTCTTATTTAACAATAAGGATTTTTTAAGAAAATATATTATCGAGGGAGACACATGATAATGTATTCATTGGTAATCCTCACGAACCAGCCAGATCGTAAACTCATAGCTAACCCAGCACCTAGTATCAACCAATGTCACTACGTCCTCATTACAGGAAAAATTTATGAGCAAAAGTAAAAGCTCTTTAGGGCAGGAGACTTAATGATAGAAACTTAAGAAATAGCAGCTTACAATAAATCAAACGTGGCCACAATTTTTATTTGTTTTTGCATTCTGCCCGTGAAAAGTTGGGTTTATGATCACTCTTAGGCTCCCTTTCTTTGACTCTAGGTAAGTTCCTGACTCCTTGATCACTGGCACATAGCAGAAGTGACTCTGTTCACTTACATATCCAGACATGAGAAAGATCAGCAGTTTCTTAGAACGAAAGCCACCATGCTATGCAGAAGCACTTCCCCAGAGATGCTCAAGGGGAGAAGAAAGGACACCCCCAAACTGGGCTCCCAAATGACAACCATTATCAAATATGACAACAAGTTTAAGAATGGATCCTCAGTCACATCAGCTGGAGCCATGTGGAGCAGAGATAAGCCAGTCCGGTGAGCCCTACCCAAATGCCAGTTTTGTGAGCAAAATAAATGACTGGTTGTTTCATGCCACTAAGTATCAGTAGAGATCATACACAGCAATAAAGAACAAAAACACATCTCACACATCCTCAACACTGAGTAAGACTTGAAATCACAGAGATGTTGTTTTAACTTGCTTGTTGTCAGCGTCTCCAGCTGTTACTCTGCCCAAATCCTGTCTTGCCTAGGTGACCTACCTGAATTTCTCTTGCACCCTAATCTCACTTATTCTTGAAGACAAGTTGTCTGTGACCTGAAATCCCTCTTCAGCTACCCTAACTAGACTGGGTGAGTCTAAGGTGGCTGCAGAGTGACCATGAGAAAACTACTACCTTCCTAATGGTGCTGTCTATATGCTAAGTGAGACACACCCCCAGCACCATGACAGTTGACAGTTGTCATGACAAGGACCGAAAAGAACCATAAATGGAGAAAAAGAAGGCTGAACTCAAATTCCCAGAAACGCTCCACACATTCCCAGAAAAGACATGAATATTCCTTCCTTTTATTAGCCTATCCCTCCTCCTCATGTCTTTACTCCATCTCTACAGCCTCTCAAACTCCAACAGGTTACACATTTGATTTGCAGTTTACCTACAATTCTTCCATTCTTCTTGACCAAAATAAAAGTTTCTTTAGTTGCACAATCAGTGCTTCTCACTGGTTCTACAGTTCTGAGAGGGATAAAGTATCCAATTTGAGGTCAGAAATTGGTAACAACAGTAGAGCACAAGCTGCACACATGAACACGCTACACATGTGTCCTTCACCTCTCTCCGCCCAGCACAGCTCTTGCCAGGAGAGGTGCCCCATGACATATCTGTGAGTAGAATAAATCGATCTCAGCAGCATGTTTCTCTCTATAGGCTACCCTCCCTCCTCCCTCCCTAATTTAAGGGACAAAAATGGAGTGATTTTAAACATTTTTTCATCACAGAATTAGAGAACACAACCCTAAAATTCATCTGGAGCCAGAAGAGACCTACAACAGCAAAGGCAATTCCTGACAACAAAGGCAAGACAAGGAGCATCACAACACTTGACTTGAAATTGTACTATAAAGCTACTGTGATAAGGAACAGCATGGTACTAGGGCAAGGGGAAGGCCCAAAGATCAATGGAACAGATTAGAAGATGCAGAAATAACTGCAGACATACTAAGCCACCTTGTCTTTGACAAAGGTGCCAAACACATTCACTGGAAGACAGCCAGCCTTTTAAACAAACGGTGTTGGGTAAACTGGCTTTACACATGCCGAAGATTAAAATTGGACACATCCCTTTCACCATGCACTAAACTAAATTTGGAGTGGATCAAAGATCTAAATATTAAAACAGAAACGCTAACTCTGCGGGAAGATAGAATAGGTAAAACTCTTGAAGGCATCAGAGCAGGCAAAGAGTAAAACCCCAGTCACACAGACACTATCACAAAGAATCAACAACTGGGATCTCATGTTATTGAAAAGTTTTTGCACAGCAAGAGAGACCACCAACAGAGGGAAGAGACAATCCACAATGTGGGAAAAAATGTTTGCCAGCTGTTCCTCAGACAAAGGATTACTATCAAGAACATATAAAGAACTCAAAAAAAAAAAAAAAAAACAGACCTCCCAAATTTAAAGGCCCAATCCAAAAATGGGCATCTGAGATAAGTACACATTTCTTGGTTAAACATTTTTCCAGTTATCTTGAGGTTTTGATTAAGCAAGGGAATGGCAAAAACTAAAAAATTACCAACAATTCAGCAAATAGTAGATTCTATACAAGGTGCAAGGAGGACCTATGGGATCTCTGGTCAGGTATTAGTGGTCACTCTGCCCATCTTCTAGCACAGCCTCTGAACTACTTATGCATGATCATACTATTGTATCTCTGTGATAAGGTGGAGCTATACCACCTTTTCCAGGTTAGTCTGTGACCTTCAGTAATTATTCAAGTGCCATGAGACACTAAGAATGGAAACAACACAGGATTTGGTCCATGAATAAACCACTTAAAGTTCTCTGTGCTTCTTCACATGCAGAGTCTGCAAAGTCATTATGCTAAAAATGAGCCCTACTTAGCCAGGCATGGTGATACACACTTGTAATTCCAGTACCCTTGGAGGCAGAAGCAGGAGGGTCACAACTTTGAGCCCAGCCGGGCAACTTAGTGATTTAACATTGCTCTGGGTCTGTAAAAAAAGAAAATAAATAGATAAACAAAAAGGGTTGAGGATGTATCCCAGTGTAAAAGCCCTAGGCTCTCTGCACTGCAGATGTACTGACCCTCTTTTTCTTCTCTACACTTTTCCCTACCATGGGGCCTTGGCACAAGCTGTTCCTCCTACCCCAGAACTATCTTCTCGGATCTTTCTATGTTTGCTTCTTACTCATCCTTCAGGTCTCAGCTCTTCAAAGAGTCTTTCTGTGATTTCCCCTATCTTCGTAAATCATCCCCACCCTCTCCCACTTTCTAGCACATCATCCTAATTCATTACCCATACAACCTATTCCTGTATAAAATTATGTTCTTAATCTGTGCACTATGACATAACTTCCTGTCCTCTCCCCAGCTAGAACATAAGCTTATTGAGATTGGGAACCTGAGCTATCTTGTTTGTGGCTCAATCCCCAGTGTCTAGAAAAATATCTGACACTTAGTAGCTGTTCAACAAACATTGGGTAGATAAAAGTATAAACAAAGCCTCTCTTTTGGAATATCAATAAACCTTATTAAGTGTGGTCCCCAGCCTGGACACTGTACCCTAAAGATATCCGGCCCAGACTCATTGCGAGTACTACTGACATCTACCAATGCAGCCTGAAAGCAAATGTTTATTTCGGCAAACTCATTCTGATACTAACTCATCATGCCTTCAACTCAAATCCCTGAGTCTTCTCTTTTCTTTAATACTACTCCTAGACCTGGCTCTCTCCCTCCCTGTATTTGTGTTTGTCCACACCTGGCCAGCCAGGCCTATGACCTCTCCCTCCCTACCTAGCCTAAGGCCCTTGCAACAGATAACAGACAGCAGGGCAGCCATCAGCACAGGAACCGCCCTGGGCTCTGCCTGCAACCTGCTCCCCACCCTCTCCAAGATTTCCCTGTCTACAGATCCCTATCTGGCTTGTTGTGTAGCCAGAGGCTCCCTGCTCCTCTAACCTCTTTGAAGACTGTTAAATGACCCGGCCTGCTTTGAGTTCAGCCTCTCCTGGAGACAGCGTCACCCTGCCTTCCACACATCCATGCCCACAGCTGAATATTACACTAACATCCAGGTTTCAAAACCAACACTTCTATGTCTGAGAGACAAGAACAAATTAAGACTGAGTGTGTGTGTGTGTGTGTGTGTGTGTGAACCTAAAGTGCAGGACCTTCCATCTACCTTTATTATAGTCTCTCTTGTAGGGTTTATGTCCTGTCCAATATTTCTGAATTCAGTTTTGCTGGATGTCTTTGCTGTGCTCACTCTGCTTCCCAAAATCAAAAGCGATCAATGTGCCATGAATAATCATAACCCAGTCACTGGTAACAAATATTATTTGAACATCACAAATCCTCTTTAAACCTCCTCCAGGTAGGCAATGACCTGCTAATGAACAATTTCTAGAAACCGCTAGTGGCTGACAGTATTACGGAAGCATAGGCTCCTCCAATCCATGGGTTCTGCAAAGGAAAAACATTTGTGAACTGACCTGCCGAAACTTGGTTGTCTGCTTGTCCATGTAGTTCCACTAGCCTTCTTACAGGCAGGACATGGTTAAGACCTAGAAATACTCTCGTGAAGGTAAAATGCCACCATCAACTTTATCCCCTTCTACCCAGCAGGAAAGATGGTGGCCAAGAGCCAACGTTCAGCACAGCGTGACTTAAGCCACCTAGGTTTAATTGGAGTCCATGACTACACCTGGAGGCAACCACTACTTAGTCAGTCTTGATGGGTTTTCTGCCATCATGCAGGATCCAGGTGGAGTCTCCTGCCTGCCCTGGTTGGCCCTTTGAACAGGACAGAGTGATCATTTACCCTCACGGCTCCGGTTGAGACCTGTGAGTAACCCATCAAGGTGACCTAGGGAGAAATGTCTTTTTGCCTAGATCACAAGACAGATTCTTCAAAGCACAGATCTAGAAGTATTACTGCAGGGAAGAAGGGATGGGGGAGCAGGGCAGGGAAGTCAGTGGTATCTTTGTAGAAACTCTTGTGCTGTAATAGAGGGGAAAATAAAGACAAAGATTACTTCCCATACAGAAAAGAGGGAAAGATGGCATTAACCTAACCTTCCTTGTACTCCCCACAGGTTATCATTGCTTCTAAAAGAGATATGCATGGTGCATGCCTGCAGTCCCAGCTAACTCTGAAGGCTGAGGAAGGAGGATCAGAAGTTTGAAGCCAGCCTGGGCAACACAGTGAGACTCCGTTTCAGAAAATAATGAAACAAACTAAAGGGAAATAATGATGTGTCAGAGAGCTGAAGGGGTCAGGAAAAAACCAAACTATTAATAATAAGACACCTTATTGTTCTTCGTTTACATTTTCATAGCTCTTTTCCCTTGTTGACTAGGTTTTACTTATTAGTGATCAATAACATGTCTTTCCTGACACAAATTTCAGCAAAAAAAAAAAAAAGAACATTCTTCTACTCTTTGAGGAGTTAGGGATTTGACATACTATAAATGGATGCAGCATGAAAAATGTGACTAAAGGTAATCAGAAAGTGATCAGAATTTGGAACCCATATATTTTACCTACCTTCCAATCTGTCTATTTATTAAGCCTACAAAAAGTAACCCTCCTCACTCCAAATTCCTAGGAAAAAATAAGTAATGTTTTGTAGAGGTAATTTTCCTTTATTAACTGAGAAGAAATATATGTGAATCTTTTAACTATGCACACAGAAGAATCAGGGATGCCAAATACCAGAAGGCATACATCCAAATAACTTTGTGAAAATATCAAAACCAACACATCTTTGTTCATTCACTCAATAAATATTTGATGGTCATTTGCTATATGCAATAGCCTTCACTAAATACTTTGACGGAAATAGCAAGGCATGAAAGACAACAACCCTCTCTCCTCCAGAACTTCATGTTTCTTATTAGACAAACCCAAATGTCTCAACCCATATACAACAAGAGAATTATATATGACAGCACAATGATTGCAACCTTGTATTTGTGTTAATTATCTGCCACTATATAATAAATTATGGCAAATTTGGCCACTTAAAGCAACATGTATTAGTCAGTTTTTCATTCCTGGGCACAATACCTGATATTTACAATGTATAGGAGGGGACTTTTCATTTGGTTCATGTTTTAGAGGGGTAGAAATATCATGGCAGAGAAAAACAAGAAGTAGTGCCAGACAGAGAAAAGCATTTATAGTATGTCAAATTTCTAATGCCTCAAAAAGTAGAGGAATGTCTTGTTTTCTTTTGATCACTGAGATCTGTGTCAAGAAAGACACATAGCAATCACTTATAAGGGTCAAAAACCAAGAAGTAAAAAGTGAAATCAATTTCTTTAATGCCACCAAACAGAACCAAAGTGTGTTATTGCTAATGTTCCACTAAGTGTCATATGCACTGTTTTCTTTCTCCCAATTTCTTCACTTTTTTGTTTTTCCAATCTCCTAACAATCTTTAAGACAAAATTTCCCTCTCCTCAAAAAGCAATAATGCCATCCAAATAAAAGTAGAAAAGTTGACATGTTCTTTGAACCCCAGTGTCCAGGCACAGCCATCAGGATTTTTGCCTCCTAGAGGAACTCTACTGTGTGGTGAGAGTTGAGAGTCTCCCCAGAGGATGCCTCAATCCTCTAACTGCATTTGATTCCTGCATTTGAAGACTTAGAAAAACTTTGTGCAATAAAAAGAGGAAGAACTTGCAAAGCATATCAGAAAGACATGATACCAGCAAAGACACCAACTGTAACTATTAAACCTTAATAAGTGTTGGGTCAAGTAAAACTGTGGATCTCAAATGCCATGAGCCTTGGTGTCTCATAAGGACCTGTATTTAACTGATTCCCTGTCATGCCCTGGACCACCTGTGTCAGAATCTGATGGAGAGACTCCAGCATATTCTTCCAAAAAGACTCCCATACTTTTACCTCTCCCACTGAGACAGCTTCCTTCCAAGATCATCAGGTACGGCAGAGTGCAGCAGGATGGAGAACACACCAAGTAAGGATCATTTCCTCTCACATCTTACCAACAGAGACATTCTGAGTCAAAGTTATGGATCCAAACTATTCAAACTACTACTCAGACACCAGTTCTAGCAATTACCCAACTTACAGTTGTGGACATTTCAACAAACTTCTACTCTACTCAATTTTGGGGAGTGGAAGTGGGGTGAAAGTGAATAAAATGGATTTGCTTCCAGAACTGTATACTGTAGGGAAGGAGACAGGCATCAAGAAATGTTTCTCATTTAGCATTAACACACAACAAACAGGGACTTAAGAGAGTACAGACAGCATTTAGCCCAAAGTGGTAGGGATAACAGAGAAAATAGGAGAATGGGAGTAAGTAAATTGCTTTCTAAGGAAGCCAAATGGAATCTGCAAGTTGGACATGAGCAAAGGGTATCTCAGGGAGAGGGAACAGCTTGAAGAAGGTAAGAAATCTGAAAGTCTTTGACTGTGGTGGCGAACCTATGGCACACATGCCTCAGTGGGCTGTTCATATCACTGAAAGCTCTGAAAGGCTCGCCATCGCGGGGCTGTGACATCTAATACTCCAGTGTGTGACACGGTATATGATATGATATGATGATTGGAGACAAAGGAACTGGCAATGGGATGCAAGGCACAGCCCTGGTTAGGAACAAAAGAGCAGGTCACACCAACAGGCTGCTTCAGTCCTTCAGAAAAAGGCACGCTGGCTATGCAAGGAGTGCTCAGATCAATTCTGCATTGTAAAGCGGTGACTCTGGTAACAACCTGTCTGAATTCCAGGATCAGGAGGACTAACTAGAAGGAGCCCAGGAGAGAGATTACAAGGACCAAACTGTGCCCAGAGAGACAGATGAGAGACATTGGCAACCTGAAGACATTGGTGTCTGACTCAATGTGTCTTAACGTTCTGGATTGAGCCCCAAGGTGAATGAGTGACTTGCGAACTGAAGAATGGCATGTTTGAGGGGGCCCCAGTCCCAAGGAAAAAAAAATGAAGCCTGTCTGTGTGCCATCATGAAAGAACTCAACTATTATTTTCAGAGACGTCCCAGGGTCTGGACACAGGTGTTCTTATGGGGAGTATGTCTGGGGGCCTCTGAAAGCCCAGCATTCTCTAACTGGAAAACCATCTGGATGACTCCTGGAATTCTCTATCACATTTTAGGATGATCACACCCTTTTAAACCAGAACTCGAACGAGCCCAAGAAAAGTCATCTTTCCCTGCCCTGTGAAAGGACCCAGGACGCTTGTGGTTCTACCCTAACGAGAGGTATTGTACTCATTATGATCACCAGCCTGGGAGACAAGCAAGAGGCCCATTAAGTTCTGAGTCCCAAATGGATCCATATTGTTTCCACAGGAATCTTCAGTAACTGTGACAGTGGAGAAGAATGAAGAGGTTCGGGGAACTTCCAGATAATTCTGCAAAGACTGGTTCTTTGGGTATAAGTTGCTTTGAGCTGGATCAAACTACCCCAGTGGAGCTGACAATGCTACATCACCCAGAGGGTGGGTATCCCAATCCCACCCACCCCCTCCTCCAGGAAAATGCAATGAGAATAGTGATTTTAAAATTCACTTTAGAAAGGGAATTAACTATTCCCAAAATTTCCATGCTATTTTTACTCTGTGATCTTCTTTTCATTCTGACAAATGCTTAAAATTGTGTTGAAACACAGAGAACTGCAATCCTGCTGTGTTACACTGACATTATTCACACTTGCTAATGATTAACTCCCTTTGACACTGTAGCATTGTAGAAGGCAGAGTTAAACAAACAGCTTCCGGGGGCCCCAGAAATGAGTTACAGGAGACTGGGCCAACTGACTTGGAAGAACTCCAGTGCTATTTCCCTAGTTTAGACTTGTCCTAAGGGGCATTTCCATTTGGGGACCTGAAGTTCTGAAATTCCTTCCTCTTCCTGGTTCAACAAAACTTTAATTTATTGACCTGCAGGGCACAGTCTAAGACATCTGTTAAGTTTGGCATTTCCTTGACCTGTGCAGAGAATTCTGTTGAGTGAAAATGGTTTGCCTTTTGCTCGCTTAAGTTTTTGCATTTACAGTGTACAAGTATCCAGTCTCTGACTGAAAGGATACCTTGTTATTAACCCAAGAAACATAAAAGCATTTTGCTCTTTTTTGCGTCAAAGCTGCTCCCTTGGGAGTATCGCCTCCACGAAGTCCTCCCTTTTTCAGTGTGACAAAACGTTGCATAGATTCCAAGAATCCTTTCTTGACTGTGCAAGGAGAAGAAGAGAATGCTTATCAAACAGCAAATTTTTATGCTTTGCATGGCAAAAATCGGTCCTGCAAGGATGTGAGAAAATTCCTGTATACCAGCCAAGCAATTGTCTTATGAGAACTGCCTAATAGCTCATGTTCACCTTGGATGAAAAAGATAATGAAACATAAGCTTTGGAACCAAGGAAAAGGAACAGAAATGCTTACAAAGTTTCCACCTGCACGTGCTCGGCAGGGCTTGGCAGGCCTCAGAGACGGAGGTAGGAGAGGCTAAAGGTGACATGTTCACTAATCCACATGAGCAGTCCCTCAGGTAACACTTACTATTGCTGCATCTCTATTTCTATCAGCCTTTTCATCTGTAAGAGGAGATGTCTATGGAAATTATGCTGAAAAAAAGATCTGGAGTTAGAACTTTGTAGCCCTTGAGCCAGCTAAGGAGTAAGAAGTTTTAAACTTGCACAGAATGTGGTGGGAGAATAAGAAAGAAGAGAAAAGAGAAGAAAGAAAGAAAGAAAGAAAGAAAGAAAGAAAGAAAGAAAGAAAGAGAAAGAGAAAGAAAGAGAGAATGGGCCTTTTATCCCAAAAGAGAGATTTCTTTTTTCAGTATATCCAGATCAAAAGAGGAAATAATTCCAATTTGTTTATAGAAAATATAGACATGCCCAGAGGTTACAATAAATTGAGATCTAGACTTCATATGGGATTTGAGGCTGCACAGCTTATAATAATGCTAGGCTGTTTGCAGTGTCTTTAATACAGACAACATCCTCAGACCTTTCAAAGCTAGCATAATTGAAAATCGTAGGCAAGAGAAGATTAAGCTGTTTGATCAAGGATAGGAAGATATACATTTTCATTGGCATTCAAGAAAACTGAAAGAAGCTTTCAAAAATGGCAAAAAGTAGACTTGTGTCTATATATAAGAATTTCAGAGCTGGACATAAAACACTTTATGTAAACTTTGTTTTTTAATCATCTATAATATGGATTATATCTTAATGTTTGATAAAAAAGGGAAGTTATTTTCAGATTTCCTTCTGTATTTAAGCAAGGAAAGAAAACAAAATTATATGTTCATAAAACGCATGATTATACACTTTCACATGTTTTCTAAAATACAGGATCAAGTTCACTGAGGAAGAAGAAAGGGAACTAGTTGTGATTGATATTAAATTACCAACAATAATAAAAAAGTATTAAACTTGGTAGGTTGTCAAAAATATTGCCCCAGTGGGCCATTTCCTTTTAGCTTTCCAGCAGTGGTAAGGAAATTGCATTGACCTGTCTGAACTATTTTTTCTGCAAGCAAGAGCAAATGTTGGGGAACAATCCACAGATGGAAAGCCTCACTACTAAGTCCTCCCCAGATCTGGACCTTGAACAGGTATTCATGAGCCTTCTTCCTCACACCAGAACCATCTAGCAAAACAGCTAGATGCTCCCTGTGTCTTGTGTGGTTTTTCGCTGACTGAATGCAGATCAGTGTCAGGTCTTTCTTAAATTCATCTTATTCCCTGTAGCTATTTACACTGCTAAGGAAAGGTTGGAAGCCAAGATTCATCTGAATGTTGAGAGTTCTTTCAGCATTTCATGTGCTACTCCACAGAGTGAGTTTTACAAGAGTGCTGCCTAAGGAACCTAGATGGGATTGCGTTGACTGCAAAAGGAATGAAAACAGTGAAGAATCTGATTGTGATAGAAACAAATTCACATGAAGAAATCCAGTTGTGTTTCTCTGCCTAGGGCTGCTATGGCAACAAACAGTGTTATGGTTACACATTATGTCAACTTGAGAAGTTAGAAGTTTAACTAAGTGACTCAACAGGAGGCCAGGGTCCTCACTTTGTAAACATCCTCAAGAGAACTGCATGGAGATGGTGTGAGAGTTACGCACACCTGCCCTAGAGGGTGGTAGCCAGCTTACAATATAAGGGAAGAAAAGAGGCTTGCTCCTCCCCTTTTGCTCTTGCTGCTTTTGCTGTCTTCTGCCACCTTGAACTGTTGCCCCTGTGCCACACCACCCTGCCTTGGAGTCTGCTGATTATGGGCTGAATTCTTCACAAACTGTGAGCTAAACAAACCTTTCCTTCCTTAATTTTGGGCATCAGGTATTTCGTCCCAGGAACAAGAGAAAAATAACCAAGATAAACAGCCTGGGTGCTTGCACCATAAAAACTTATTTTCTCATATTTTTAGAAGATAGATATCCCAGGTCAAAGTGTCAGTAGTGTCAGTAGGGTTCTGAAGCCTCCTTCCTCGGCTTGTAGATGGCTATTTTCTCCTGGTGTCTTCACACTATCTTCCCTCTGTGTATGTGTCTGTGTCTTAATCTTCTTAATCTTCTGCTCTTCTATAAGGGCAGAACTTATATTAGGCGAAGGATCACTCTAACGTCCTCACTGTAACTTAATTACTTCTTTAATGACCTTGTTGCCAAATATAGGAAAGTCACATTCTGAGGTACTTGGGGTTATGCCTTGAGCATATGAATCTGAGGAAACATAATTCATCCCATAATTCAAAAGTTAGATATGGGAATATTCCTACAAGGGACTACCACAATGAAGAAAAGGAATTCAACTGGTCGAAGTGGCACACCCTTCTGGTTCCAGCTATCCAAGAGGCTGAGGCACAAGGAACACTTGAGTCTAGGAGTTTGAAGCCAACCTGGACAGGAGGTGGAGGGAAAGAGGGAGGGAGGGAAGGAAAGACAGAGAGGGAAGGAGGGGGAGAGGCAGAGAGAGAGAGAGGAAAAGGGAGAGGGATGGCAGATCACCAGCACAGAAACGGGGAGAACTGCACACAATTTCTTTGGAATAACCCAATCTGCCATGCATGTAGCTAAAAGTTACCTACAGTAGAGAGGAAAACCTCACACTTTCCCTTCCCTCAAAAAAGATCTTAAATATATCCCTGAAATTACGTTAGAGTGTTTCAAGATTAGCACCACAAAGATCTATGTTCTATCCTCTCTCCTGGAGAAAGAGGTAAGACAGTGCAGACCTATGTAGATTCTTTCTCATGGCCAGTGAGAAACAATGATGGCAGCCAGTATTGTGCCTGTGACGTGGTACCTCACTGGAGGTTAGTTGCATCTTAAGTTTCTGATTTGAAACAGGTGTACGCTTTATAATCACAAATCTTACAAAAGAAATTTTAAGAACTCAAGAAACCCGTGTCCTCTCAGGGTCAAATGTCTAAAATGAACTTTAGTTCCCTCCTGCTTCTCCTCTTATGATTAATCCATTAAATAAACATGTACAGCATGCAGTAAATTCCAGGAATCATGCTAGACCATGTCTACACTGGAGATGGTCACAACCCAGGAGACAAGACAGACAGAAAAAAACACATGGTGAACCACATCACAGACAAAAACCATGTCAGTGTCTTGGCTACTTTGATATGTCAACTTGACTGGGCCATACTCAAAATATTTGGTCAAATACTATTTTGAATGGTTCTATGAAGGTGTCTGTGGATGAGATTAACTTTTAAATTAGCAGACATTGAGTAAAGTAGATTTCCTTGCCCAATATGGGTGTTTCACATACAGTCAGTTGAACCAAGACTCACCTCCCGCAGGTAAGAAGAAATCACCAGCAGACAGCTTTGGCACTCAGAATGCAACTGTTCCCTTAGATTCCAGCTTGTTGAGTGTCACCTGGATAACTGTATACAAACAGGATGCTTTCCTGTACCCTCAACATCTCCACTCACATTTAGAATTTAGCCATTGCGTGCTACATCCAGTGCTTCATTGTCTGCTAGTTGGAGTAAGAAAAGGGGGTACTTGGTGTAATCACTTCAATTAAAATGAATGGCTTTTAAAATATTTTTATAGTTCAATAATACCTGAAAATGGTAAATTAAAACAGAAATCCTTTACCTATACTCACCCAGAAATGTTGCAAGAAAGTTGAGTAGTTGAAAAAAGGAGGAGGAGGGAGAGGAAGACATCATTGATACTAAAAAGGAAAAGGAAAAGGGAAGCCTGAATTTTGACAACATTCGGGCTAAGAAGTGATCATAGGCAGAGGTGGGAGGGGCTAACTTAAGGAAGTGAGGGCTAAAGACTTGGATTTTATAATGAATACAGTCACAAGATGTGGCAGGTTGAAATGTAACTCATAGGTCAGGTTTTAAAGGGACCTGCAACTCTGGAGAAGTGGACAGAAAAACTGTGGCTCAGAGACCCAACAGAATAGCTTGACTTTGTGTAGGG
Source organism: Cuniculus paca (assembly GCA_004365215.1). Classification (NCBI taxonomy): domain Eukaryota; kingdom Metazoa; phylum Chordata; class Mammalia; order Rodentia; family Cuniculidae; genus Cuniculus; species Cuniculus paca. The sequence continues at coordinate 16,910 of RJWT010002631.1, read as the reverse complement.
AATATTTGTTAAGTAAAACCAAAAGTCTTGAACTGAGCCTCTGATGGGCTTGAAATCTGAATGCTATTATTTGCAAAGACTGGGAAATTCCGAGCCAGCAAATTAGCAAATACCTGCTTATCACTTGGGGGAACTTGAAGAAGAAATGCAAATCCACTGCAGAGTGTTACTACACTGCTATTACACAGAATTCCCATTTTAAAAATGGAAATGTCTTACACAGTTAATGAACTCACAATAAAAGACTACAGGAGAAAATCAGCAGATACAATATGACAATTCAATGTCCTAGAACTAGCAAGAGTAAAATAACAATCTGAAAGTAAAAATAAAAAAGCATGTTTAAATTTATTAAAGAGATGGAAAGTATATTATTCTCACTGTTTTGTTTTGTTCTTATTAATTTTTTTTGCTTTACTCAATATTCTGTTTTGATTGGTTTTATTCTGTTTTGCTTTGCTATATCTGATGGAATGGACAACTATTGTGAAGATAACAAGATATACTATAGTAGCCATTGTTGTTTTCCTATTACCTTACTTTGATGTTCTGTACCAATTCCACTGCTGTGTTTTGATTGGATTTATTCTGTTTGGTTTTGTTGGGTTTTATTGTCTTTAAAATAAAATTTAAAAAAGAGAAGAAAAGAACAAAATGAACAAAATAATATATATGAAAAAATATGGATAGAGTTTAAAAATAACTAAATAGAAATTTTAAGGAAAAACATAAGTATTGAAATTACAAACTAAATGGATGAATTAAAGAAAGGGTACATAAAACTGAAAAGAAAAAATAACGTGAATGATATGACTAAGTTAACCAGAATAAAATCTCAAATACAGAGCGATTTTTAAAGATGTGTAAGAAACATTAAGATTTATTCGTAAGAAAATAATAATGTTTAAAATAATCTATTGGGAATTCAGAAGAAAAGAAAGAATTGGTTAAGCAATATTTGAAAAGATCATAGCTGAGTATTTCTCAAAAATGAATAAAAGCATGAATTCTCAAATGAAGAAAGTTTTGAATTTTAAGCAAAATATATGAAATAAAAATACCCCTTGGTGTATCAGTGTGAAAGCAGAAATAAAACTATCTTTAAAATAATTGGAGCACAAAACTAGATGAACCTAAAAGGAAAATTAGACTGGCAAATAACTTCTCAACTATAAAAGTAGAGGCCAAAAGACAATGGAATAATTTCCTCAAAGCACAAAAAAAAAACAAAAAAAGAAAGAAAGAACAAAAGAAAACCACCATGAATTTTATACCTACCTAAACTATCATTCAGTATTGAGTGTACTAAAAGAAAAAAATATTTTTAGACAAATATTTTTTAAAAGTTTACTATTCACAAACTCCCAATAAAAAATAACCAAAGCACATATTTTATTAGCTCTAAATACCAAAAATCCCTAAATTTAAAAGATATGATGAATAAAGTAAATGATATGTAAGCATATAAATTTAAACAAGAATTGGCTGTATGAAATACTGGCAATCAATAACATGTAATCAGAGAAGATACACACTAAGAGCTTTGTGTTTTAAGAAAATGGTGAAGATTTTGAGCACCATAGATTCATTCTGAAAAAAACGATCATTTTTTAAAATGTGAAGACAATCACTATAAAAGCCAGAAATGAAGATGTAGCTGGCTTTTTTCCACAGGGTTCTTGTCCTGAGGGCAATGAATAATGACGCCACAGAATAGTAGGCAGTGGGGAATGGTACCAGGTATGGTTTATTAGAAACAATAAAGAAAAGGCCTCCCTGGAGATGAGGGGAGCAAGAAGGACACCAAGGAAGCCCCTGAATCTAAAAGCTTACATACAGCTCTTTGCCCTACGTGTGAAAAGACAGACAAAGGGACAGAGGATGTGCAAAACAGCAGGTCTGTTGATGCTTGCCAGGCATCTTGTGCTCAGCAGATGTTATTAACCCTTTGTCTTTTACATTCTAATCCTTCAATGCTTATCTCACCCTCTCCTCAGTCCTTTTATCTTCTGGTCTCCCACCACCACCACCACCACCACCACCACCACCAACAGTGTGACGTAATGCTGTTATGGGTGCAGGACCATCATTCACTGACAATGCTTCTGGCTGCCCAAGGGGTTAATTGGTAAGGCAACAGGTAAGGCCCACCACTGTGAGGTCTATTCAAAGGGCCTGAGTAGAAGACATGTCTGTAGGTGAATCTGCTTGTATCACTATCTGTAGCTCCAAAGCTTCATATTCACACAGTGCATATGCCAGATTTGACCAACCAGAGATTAAAAATATCTGAAAAACAATTGTCTCTACAGTGAAATATACAAACTTGTTCTTGTCATTGTTGCCTAAACAATATCGTGTAAGAATGTTTTACATGGCAATTACATTACCTTAGGTATCATAAGTAATCTAGTGATGATTTAAAGTACATACAAGGAGGAGTACAGGTTATGTGCAAATACCATACCATTTTATGTAAGAGACTTGAGCACCTGCAGATTTTAGTATCAGCAGGGGTCCTAGAACTAGTCACCCTTGAATACCAAGGGACCATTGTAGTTAAAAAGTTGCTTGGCATTGTACAGTTACCATAGAATGGGGTTCAGATGCCAAATAAGGCAGTCTGATTCCATAGTTTCTTCTCTATGTGCTATAGCTTTCACTATTTTAGACTGCTTGACATGAGAGCACTATTCCTCTTTTAGGAAGAGACATCCTTTCCCCTTTTTTGGCAGTCAGGAGGCTATTTATAAGGATCTGATTTTTTGTTTGTTTGTTTTAAGATCTATTTCTTTATTTAACATGAATTATTTATCTAAAGACAAGTCTTACTTATAAGCACACGAGGTTTTTAGTTTTATCTGTAAGAAGACTGAAGGCTATGTTTTTGAAAGACAATTTTAGCTAAGGAATTAAAAGGTTTTTGCTGAGCTTTTGTAGCTGTCACTGTTGCTTTTTAGCTTCACTGAGCCATAACAATGACAAGCTACAGGAACACCTGGAGACCGTTGGCAGGGACCAGTGTAGTAAAGGGAGCTCCCTTTAATTTTTATGTATCTTGTTGGCTAAACTTTCCTGCTGGATGTTTAAGATTAACTGAAAGTGAGACTTGTGTTAATCAATATATACACATGGATATATGTCAGCATCAGTTAAGGGTTTTCAAGGGTTATTTGGGGGACTCGGTGCAGTTTCACAGGTGCTCTGTTGATGTCATCTTTCAGGGTGAGTCACAATCTTGCTGAGCCATACAGCTCCCCTTACAAGTGTGAGAGATGTTTTGTTTTGTTTTTGTTTTTCTGGGACCCTCCTTTTAGCATAATGTACACTGACTCTTGTCCACTGGAACCTAACAATCTCCCTAGTCAGGAGACTGGGTAACTCACCAGTGATGTTGGATCTTGTAGAGAGGTCTTCTCTTGTCCTGAGTCCTTGTGGACCTCAGAGGGCCAGGGCTAAAATACTGTTTTCTTAGCACAGTTATCTTTTATAACTTTTGTCCCTAAATCTCAGTTGTTGAATCCCCAGGAGGTCAGTTACACTAATACTAAAGTGGGAAAAGTAGGTTAATGATCATAACCTTATCTGGATATAGAGTACTTTGAAATATGAAGTATGACCTAGGAACTGCTCTATTGTAACCATAATTGTCTTATGGTTTTACATAAAAGTTTTACAGGATAAATTTGAAATCAAGAACAAACAACATTTTAGAATAACAATTATGTTGGTAATAATATGTTGGAACCATTGGGGGATTTTGTCTCTAAAAGTATATTTAAACTTTATTTTAGTATAAAATACTTTATCACAGAGAAGAGTTGCAGATTGTTAAATGGGGTATTTGTTTACCATTTTTTCTTATTATGAAACCAAGTCTGATGCTTATCTATTTTTTGAGGGAAAATCAACTTTTTAAAACTTATTTTAAATTGGTCCCAAGCTTATAAAATAAAACCAAAACATGCATTTGTGGGATAAACCTTGAGCTATCCATATGCATTTAAGATGTACTGTATGTCTTTAAGATATCCCCATCTATTTTAGAGGAGAGATAAATAGAGAAAAAAAGTAAAAAAGAGAGAAGAGACAAGATCCTGTGTAGATTCCAAGGTCAGGCTATGTGAGCCATCCACCTTATCTTGAGATCACATTGCATGTTTAGCCCACCCCAAACTGAGGTTAAGCCACAGCCTGTTTTACTTCTTGTCGTGACTAGTCTAGGCCTCTCTGCCAGTCATACAGAGATCTGTTACTCATGTCCAGAACAAGCATCCTTGTTCCTGAAAGAAGAAACTGGAAAAGGGGAACTGTCTATATTAAAATAGATTAAAGAGGCATAACAAACAAGTTAAATGCATTTACCTTGTTTATATTCTCATTCAAATTATTAACTCTAAGAAAGCCTGAGAAAACTGGAGAAATTAAATTATATATTGAGTGTGACATGATACCAAAGGATTATTATTTTACCAGATATGAAAATCGTATTTTGCTATATAATAAAATATTCATATAATTTAGAGTTACATACAAAGCACCTAAGGTAAAATAATATTATACTTTAGAAGTACTTTAAAGTAATCCTTCAAGGAAAACAAAAGAAAAAGAAAAGGAATACAGTGGTACCTTGATTCACAAACACTTTTGCTTGTGAAAAATTTGATTCACAAATAGAAGCATTTGGAAAAATTTTGATTTTGTTTGCAAACTTTGCAAACAACTTTTCACTGAGTGACCAACACAACCATGCCCAACTTTCTTGCATGAGTATGAATGTGGCCATCTTTTCCAGGATTGTGGAATGAATTAAGTTTATGAACTAAGGCACCACAGTATTTTTAAAGGATTGAGGGGAGCAAACATGATGAAATCTTGATAATTGATTAATCTGGCTAATGAATATATGGAGGCTCATTGTACAATATTTTCTATGTTTGAGTAAGTGCTTAGGTTTTTAGTCCAACTATAAGCTGTTCTCAAAAACAAAGCTCTGAAAGACAATTACACACAATATTTTAAAATATTATAATAGAGGGGCCTGGGATTTAGCTCAGTGGCTCAAGTGCTTGCCTGGTAAGTGCAAGGTCATGGGTTCAATCCCCAGTACAAAAAAAAAATATATATATATATATACTATAATAGAAAACAATATGATATGTCAATACTAACTCAGAGAAAGCTGAAAAATTATGTTATCAGCCAACTAGATCTTTATGCAAGAAAAATAAATGAGGGGAATATAGAAACTCATTACACAATAATAAAATGAACAATTACTCAGGGAGAAAACTCTTGAATTTATGGGTGACTAAAAACATCACCTCAAAATATATAACAATAGAAATTAACAGAGGTCTGATTATTCCAAAATCAGGCATAATGGAAAAATTAAATGCATTCACTATAGCAAGTCAAAGGATTACCCCTCAAAATATATCCACCAACTTATGCCCCAAATGCTGTTCATGTTTCTTTATTATTTGGAAAAAGAGCCTTTATAGATGGAATTAAATTATGATCCTCAGATGGTTTTATCATGGATTATTTCAGTGTTCCCGAAATCCTATGACAGGAGTTCTTACACAAGACAAGAAGATACAGAGGCTATGTGAAGACAGAGGCTGCAATTGGAGTTGATGATCCTGGGAACACCTGAGGCCCCAGGAACTGGAAGAGGCTAGAAAGGAGTGTCCTCTAGAACCCACAGAGGGAGGGCAGCCTTGATATCACTGCCCTCTGTCCTCCAGAGCTCTGAGACAATAAGTTACTGTTGCTTTCAGCCACCAAATATGTGAGAGTTTGTTAGTAGAGCTCTAGGAAACTAACACATATACCTCTCCACAGTTGACAAATTGAACATCCAAAAAAATAATTAGAAAACTTAAAATATTCCAACAACATAATTAGCAATTTTTATCTAATGGGCATGTAAACAAACTTGCACTCAGTTATTTTTAGAAATATGTCTTCTTTTTCATATGAATTGTTCATATAAAGTTGGATAATGTCACAGAAAATAATTTAAGTCAACATGGTAAAGCTGAAATCATTTTTTTTCCTCTAAATGAGCAGGTGCATTGCCCATGTATGAGAAAAATTGACTTAGAATATTCTGACCCTTTACTGTACTAGAGACAGCTTGTCTTCTTTCTTAGAAGAGGATGCAGGTCACTAATTAGCCACAGATAAACAGCTACACCCAGGCTCTTAGCTCTGTCTATTTTCAATGACTCTTCAAGGAACTAAAATTGTCAAGGACGTGCAGATTCTATTGTCTATTTCAAGTAAGTATTCAAGTCACAGTCATTTCTACTAGCAAAATATTATTCTAAAGTAACAGTCCCAGCCAGGCGTGGTGGTGCACACCTGTAATCCCAGCACTCGGGAGGCTGAGGCAGGAGGATCTTTGCAAGTTCAAGACCAGCCTGAGCTACAAAGTGAGCTCAAGGCCAGCCTGAACGCATAGTGAGACCCTGTCTCAAAAAAAAGGCGATAAATAAATAAATAAATGATAATAAAGTAGCAGTCCCTCAAGAAAGACTTTTTTTTTTTTTGCTTTTTCATGGTGTGGCTGATCAACCCTGAAGCATCATAAGTAAACATAAAGCTAACATGCTTAAATAAATTTTGCATAAGTCAGATCATTCCTATTATATGCCTCTCACAAAAGAAAGTAAGATAACACACTGGACATTTAGGGACAGGAAACATAAAGGTAATTTTCAAAAAAGAGTTATACCTATCCTACTTAAACAACATAAAAACAAGCTCCAAAACATAGCAAGGCAATGGGGAGATACTGAAAATCTAAGCTACTTCTTGCTTTTCTCTTTCATTTGCATCATTCACACAACATTACCTCCCCAGGGCAACAGCTAGGTTATTATTTTTTGGCACAACTCTATTTAACCATGCAACGTGTGTATGCTTCCAGCTTGTAGAAATACTGGATAATAATTTTATTAAAAGGAAAATCTCTTCACACTTCTGCAACCTCTCATGTCTGCTGGCCCCTAGCAAAGGAAGAAGCCTTTAGAATTGAATCCAGTTTGGAAGGAGGGATGTTTGCCCAGTGAAGCATCCAGTATGTTCTAGGAGAAAGGTCACTCTACTACAGTTTCTATTCCATACACTGGATCTGGCCAAGGTTTTTCCTGGTAGGATTATGTAATGAATTTGGACAAAGCCCTCTTGGGTCACCCACTCTTAGTGAAAACTAAGCTTTGGAAGGAACAGTTAAGTCATAAAAGCACAATTCCTTAGGGCAGCTTCGTAGATAGAACCAAAAAGTCTCATAGCCCGTAAAACACTTTTAAGTCCTTACCAATTCTAGCTACAGAGTGGTGTCAGAATCACATCTAACAGCATGAGCCGCATCTGCCAGTACATGTCACATGATGACAATTCCAAATATCTGTTTAATTTTCATTCTTCCCCGTATTAAGGTTTCTTTCTCAACTGGATCAATGTCTTTTTTATTTCCGACCTGTGCTAATTTGCCTTGCTGCCTTACAGGGGTAAAACATGATACCTTCTCAGAAGCCACATCTAAAATATCAGGTAAAACCAAATTCCTTGTGCCAAATTTTCAGAGAGAAAAAAACTAGGGTGCTATGATTGTCCTTTCTGAAAACAATCCTTTTATGTTTTTTTTTTTAAATCTGGTTTAAAGGTATTGTCTCAGGCAACAACCAAATAGCTGATTATAAATTTTTAGGTAAATGCTATTCCTTCATGTTCAGGAACAGAGCAATTAGAACCAAAATCTTGAATTCAGTACAGCATGTAAATCTCTCCTGGATATACAGAAATCAATGCCTTTTGGGATGAAGACATCATAAGCCAGGTGATGTTCACAGATAAAGAGAGGGCTGGGAATGTAGCTCAGTGATAGAGCACCTGCTTAGTGTGCACAAGACCCTGGGTTAGATCCCTGCACCACAGACAAACACAATAGGAATATTCAGAGCCTGCCCGGGGAGAGCTGCATCCTGCAGTAGTCAATGGGTCAGATGCTGTCCAGTTCCTCTGAGTCCCACACACAACCAGAGAGGTTAACCCCCTGTTACTCCTGAAAGCTGGACCATTGCAACTTTCTTCTGCCATGGTTTCTCATTTTCAACCACCTACACTTTTCTGAGAACCCTGCAGTCATTTCCCATTGTCCCGGGCATCAAAACTTGGTCTCTCCTTCTTCTCAGTCTCTCCCTAACATTCCCCAAAGACTACAACCAAAATACCCTGGACTTCGCAGCCTCTCCGGGCTCTCCTAAATGGTCCTTCTGCTCTTGTTTCCTCCTTTGTGTTGCTTGTTCTCTGCTCTCACCTCCCTGCCCCCTCCACCAGATGAAAGGAGGAAGAAGGAACGGTTTGCTGGGCTCTGTCCATCTTGTGTAAGTCACGCTCACCCCATATGGCAGCCCGCCCAGCCTTCTCCATGGTAAACACTTCTCGAGGCTTCCTATCCTCTTCGGCAGCTTCATCAACTCCCGGAGAGCTTTTACTGTCCAGTCACCCACTTCCTTGTTTCCTGTTAGTCTCCCCCTCGCCTCACCTGTTGTGGCTCCCTATTCCTCTGCTAGTTAAGGGGTGCCCAGCAGGATGTGAGGGGTATACATATTCACCACAGAAGCACAGCCTAACTCCAGCATGACACCTACTCTCAAGTCAAAGATGGATAGAATAAGGGGAGAGGTATTTATCTAAGTAATTTGAAACATTGTTTTTGTATTAACACCAACACGGATGTGTTACCAATAGAAGGCAATCCTGACATTAATTGTTTAAATGACATTTAGACTTCTGAGAAACCTATTATCTGTGGAGAACAGCTTCTGCCAGCACCCATAAATTTCTCCCGTTACACATTCTTAGTTTTCTCCACCTGAAGAGCAAGCAAAGACAATGGCAAATACTTGCGGAAGTCCAAGCAGCTCTTAATTTATTTGTCAGTTTCTGCAATTGACCAAATTAGTGAGCAACTATGATATGCCAGGCCCTACAAGCATCAGTATGATTTGAAAAAAAATCATACTATTCGAAATCCCCACTTTCAAATAGTTCACAGTTTAGAGAAATGAACCAGATAATCAGCTACAACAGAATGAGGTAAATTTTAGAATAAAAGTGATGCAGCCAGTGCTGTGATATCACATACAAGGTAGCATTAATTCTTTTGGACAAAACCTAAGAAGAGTTCAACATATAACAATAAAATGTCCATTCATTCAGAAGACTGCACTCAAATGCGTATTAGGAGAATACTTAACATGGGTTGGATGTGGTGTGTGTCCTCCAAGGAACTTTTAAGAGGTAGGGCCAAATGGGAAATCTTAAACTGGCCTCTCTTCCTGTCTTGTCTCTTTCACCTGTCCCCACCTTGATGCCATCAACCAGAACGTGACCCAGTACAGGAAGCCCACACCAGAGACCGAATCAGTGGGGCTCCCAATCTTGGATTTTCAGCCTCCAAAACTGTGAGTTAAATAAACCTCTTTTCTTAAAAGTACCCGACTTCAAAAATTTCATTACAGTTACAGAAAAATAGACTAATACAGTGCTATTGATTAATTTAGAACTAAAATATTAATAACTAATAGACTTCTCTCCTTAATTGCCCTGATTGTATAATTTTTTAAGGTCTTTTTTTTTTTTTTTACCTGCATGAACTCTGTTTGAAAAGGTTTTAAGAACGATGTCAAAATAAAATTCAGGTCTTTGTTTTTATTTTTGATGGCAGGCTTGAAGAGATGAATGGTTAGTACCCTTCAAATTACAGTAAGTCACAGAACAAATATTCGCCTCCCATGAGCCCTGTCCTGTTTGGCAACTCTCTCCCATTCCTGGGTTACCAGCCTGCCAGCTTGCTGACCTTGAGGAAATGGCATAGGGCTTATCCTTCTAGTTTTGCTGCATCCCCTATAAGGAATGTTTCTGGGGTTGTTTCATTTTTGGTTTTTCAGATATTTCAATTTCTTAACAGGAAATTTTAGCTGCTGTTTTGAATCTCATTGAAGTATTTTGTATGCATGCCCCAAGGCCCTCAGGCTAGGGTGTATGTTTAATAAATCAAGCAAATAGATTCCTAGCTTTGCACTAAGTGAAATGTCCTCATGCCTTTAATGGTGGCCTCCTAGACAAAAATTCTGAAAAATACAGGGATAATGCCACCTTGGTTAGGGGCAGCGGGGGGTTAAAAAAGAAAACGAAATTCATAACATGAATTCTCCTGGAAGTTGGTTCCCAGTTCCCAGTGTCTGGAGATCACTCTGAACCCAAGATTGTATATAGGCAGGGAAGGAAAATTAATATTTAATGGACATTGTGCCAGATGCTTTGCATCCATTATGGGAATTATTGGAATAAGTGACTTCAACCAATCAGCATGGTCCCCTAAAGAGAAATTCCAATTTCTGGTCAAACATTAGGACTGATTTCAGTTTGCCTATGTAAGCTCTCAGTCAAGGTTAAATCATTAGTAGACTTTTTTCTAAACTAACTGCTTGCCCTCAAACCTGAACAGAAACTAAGCCATCACAGGGACAGCACCAAGGCCATTTCATCAGTTCAGATATTGTTTTAAATAAAGAAGTGTGTTGTCTCTTATCATTGAAATGACCAATGGGGAAGATAAGTTTAGGGTTCTGCTTAATTGAGTATCTTAAAAATGTCATTAAGAAATGATTCTGGTTCTTTCCACCTCTTACTGTACCTTTACAAGTCAATCAACTTGTCAACCCAAAGTTTTTATCATGGTGGCTGAATGATAACAGAAGTTCCAGGCTTTGCACTGACATGGCACAGTAGCAAGAAGAGAGACTCCATCTTTTCCTTTAATACTTTCCTCACATGAGTGAAGATACTTTTTCCTAGAATGCCCCAGTAAAGTTCTCATATGTGCTCATCTATTTGTTGAGATTGACCATGTGGCAAACATCTGGCACCCAGTAGGAAACAACGAGATTTTTCTGCCTTCATGGAACTTTAGCAGAAGTTTCATTTTATTGTCTCTTGAGTCTCACGTGCTCTGTCTGCTGACTTCTTAGGTTCTGGTAACCTCAATTTCCTTTCTTTTGCTTCCTACCCCAGCCTTATTGTGCTAACTGCTTTCAGCCATTAGTAATCTAGCATACTCAATGTCTGCTCTTTTATCTTCCTCTTTTTTAAAACTGTGAACAACTTTGTATCCAATTCCCTCTGTTAAACCTCCTGATTGATATAACAAATATTCATTTCATTTTTTTTGAAGGAATGTTGCTGACTGAGATGGAATGAAAACCTAGAGAAGGACCCACATGGTACTTGAAAATATTGGAAAGAGTAAAATCTGGATAGACACTCAGTCCTTCTCAATAAGCACCAAATTATTTATCACTAACTGGGACACTCCTGAGCAAAAACCATAGGAATTTAGAACTGATTTCTGTAAAGATGGCACATGTCTTGGCACCACTGAGAAGTGCATCTCCAGGCATCTACCTGCGTAAGTGGATTTGTGTTGAATGGAAAGAAATATTACAAGAGATATTTGTTGGATGGGCAAGCAGAGAAAGAAGAGTTAGCCAGTGGAAGGAAGAAAGGAAGGAAGGAAGGAAGGAAGGAAGGAAGGAAGGAAGGAAGGAAGGAAGGAAGGAAAAGTGGGAGGGAGGGATGAAATTATTAGGAAGATAGCATAGCGATCCTTGTCCAGACACATGATCTAGCCTTTGGGCCCCAGGGAGACATAAGGATCAGGCCAACTAAAAGGAGCAAGCATTGCTACTTAACACCTAGATGACCATTGGCTGGAATATTTTCTTCCTGTACAGAACCCAGCAAGCTCTAGTTCATTCTCTCTTTGGTCCCACTTTAATCAGGCATTTGTGTCCCTCATTCACCAATACTGCTCTTGTGAAGGTCACAACAATCTCTGTGCTACCAAATCCATTGCTCAAATGTCAGTTCTTTCCTTACTTCAGTATCAGCATTGCTTATCTTTTGTGTTCTTCTCCAAAAGCTTGTATTTTAGAGACATTCAGCTTCTCTGAATGAATGCCAAATACCTAAAAGGCAAACCAATCCATCATCTAATCCATTCAACTAATAAGAATGATGACAACAATAACAGCTGATATTGTCGAGCACTTACCATGTAGCAAACATTATTGTAAGCATCTTATGGGATTATCTCACTTAATCCTCACTGCAATTCAGTGAGATGAATTCTAACTACTGTTATCTTCATTTTCCAGATGAGGACTTGCAGACCTAGGGAGGCAAACTAACTTGCTAAAGGTCACCCAGCCAGGAAGTGGTGCAGCCAGGCAGTCTCCAGATTTCTATTACTTGACCTCAAGCAAATCAAATTGTGTATCAGAATTTTCCAATGAGCACCCAGATATGTTTTGGTAATAGCCATATCAGAAAGAGGAAACACTGAGCTTCAGGAGTCGGGTTCCTCAGAAGATCTTCACTCTTCTGCTTTCTCCATGTTACTACCTTAGCTCAGACCATGGGTGGCTGGCCTGTATTGACCCGAGGCCATAGGGGACAGAACGCCAGTCACAGGGGTGAGGAGGGGCATGCAGACCAGTGGGCAGGAAATCTACGGATGGCCATCAACATTCAAGATATCAGCCCACGGTTCACAGAGAAGGACAAAAGGAAACTTGGGAAGTGGATGATGCTCTGATCAAAGACAAATCAAAGTGGAGAGATCTGTTGGAGCACCCCAGACCCCTGGAGACCAAACTGAAGTTCAAGGATAGTTTTTATACCTCGCAAAGGAAATAGCAGAACGAAGTAAGATAGGAGGCCTGGAGACAACAATTTTCCTACAGGATATAAAAATGAAGACTCAGGAGCAATGAACAAAGCACACAGAGAATCTGTTTGTCATGCTCCATTGTGCTTCTGCTCACCACATGACACTTACCCCACACTATTCTAGGAGTCACAGTTATCCAAGCTATAGCCAAATGCCTGCCACCAATAGTAGGCTCACGCTCACTTGCAGGGCCCATTATCACACACCCTCGAGAGGAGCTGTGCCAGGCTGTCTCGAGCTGGATGTAAGAGCACTGGCTAGGACTCCATATAAGCACTAAAGACCTTGTTGAGGCTTGATATGCAGTTTGGGGTCTTTACAGCCAAAAAAGAAGAAATGTGAAAAATAAAAACTAGGTGAAGTAGGCAATTTCTTTTTGTCTTTCTTTCCAGAAGTGCTCCTCATATATCTAAATTTCTGTATAATTGTCCATTCACGTGGTATAGCTAACAGAGGTTGAGTGCCTCACCAGGAATTTTCAAAGTCTGATAAAAACTGATGGGAGAGTCTGATATTTTTGGGATAACACTAGAAATAGAATCAATTAAGATCAGAAGCAGATTGTTCCCAGGAATCCATTTTTCCCTTTGTAAATACCCTCGATGTATTGATTTTGATCTGGCTAAAATGTTATTTATATATTTTTGACCCTAATTAAAATATTCCTTTAAAATGATTAAATATTAAAATTAAGTGGCATCAATATTCAAAATAAAATCAATCCATCTAAACAAGGTGCCTTCAGCTCAGAAGCCCTTTTTTAAAATTAATACTTGATTTTCTATTATCCAAAAACTCAAGCTTATGCAAATTATGAATTAGTTGCAGCAAAACTTCCTATGTTCTTAAAATACTTTTCCTTTATGACAACGGCATATTTCCCTTTTTGTTGTTTTAACATCCCATAAGCCATAAAATCTCGGTCTCAAGCAAATCTTTAATTTCATGAAGTATCTGTATCATAAGAAGTTCATGTCAAACAAAACCTAGTATTAGACTAACTTTTTGACCATGCAATTCCTTTTTATCCTTCTGGATTTTAATTCTTCCATATCACCAAAAATTCTTCTCTCCTAAATAATGATAACAGAAGGTAAAACGTCAAGGAGATCAAGTTAAGAACTCTGTTGTCCTAAACTTGAATTGAGAATAACAGTATAAACTCAATCTAAATGAGACTCGTAAAGGAATATGATAAGATAAAAATGTAAATACCAATTGGGCATTTGATAATACTATTAAGGAGTCATCGCTGAATTTCGTAGGTAAGCATAATTAAAGATATTATGCTTATGGTTTTTCAAAATTTTTATCCTTTAGAAAGCCACACAAAAATATTTTCAAATATAATATGACATGTGAAATTTTCTGTAAAACACTACAGAAGTGGAAGAAGTAGATGTTGAATTGAATGATGAATATGTGAGTGTTAATGAAGCTAATTACTCAAGCTATGCATATGCATAACCATATGTATATGTATATATATATCTTCTGAAGTAGCTTCACTGTAAATTGCTGGAGAATCATACCTAACTTGCCTGGCAGCTCAATAAAGCTTTTCTGCAGAAACTCAATTCAAATTTTTTTTTTTTTGCAAACTAAGATGCTTAATTCTTTTGCTTTCAAATATATACTTTTTTTGTCCATAAATTTACCTCATTCTCCTTGTCCATTCATAGGAATCAGATTAAGTTCGATTGAGTATGAATAAAGAGGGCCCAATTAGGCAGAAATTCTGAAGGAAATCAAATAGCTGTGTCTTTTGGGTGGGTGGAGGGAGTAGTAAAATGCTGAATTTTTTTATTTTCTAAGAAACTTACTGTTTACTATTAGTCTTCAACAGTAGAGAAAAACATTTGACTATCACACAGTATATGATAGGCCTAGTTCTGCTGTGCATCTCAAAAAAAAGTCAGTTCCATGATCTCTAACACACAAAGGGCTGAGGCATGCTACCTGTCCTTTGGTGCACTTCTGAACTGTCCCTGTGTACCCTCAAGGCGCAGCAGTTAAAATGCATTAAAGAAAAGTCTGTGGCTGCAGTGAGTTTATAAAGGTTAGCATCAGTCCTTTGGGATGGAAATAATGATAGTGCTAGATATTATTTCCATTTCATTTGTAAAGAAATTAATATTGAAGGTTAAAATTTTTCTCTGCCATGAAAATGATCAAAGTATGTTATTTGCATGTACAAGTTGACCAAAGTGAAGTTCATTAGTCTGTGTAAGCCACTCAAAAAAGAATGGAAAAATCCCCTCCATCCCCCACCAAATCCAAAATCTAAGAAGAAGCAGAGCCAGGACTCAAGCCAAGGTCTCGCTTGATTCAAGGCCCAGTTTCTCCACTGGCCTGCCCTGGCTTCCTTCAAATATGGAGGACTTCCTCAGGCCCAGTACTCCAGGGATGAACATGCACTCATGTTCCTTCATTAAATCCATGATACAAGTTCCCAGTTCATCTTCAACCCTGCTGGGAAATCCTGTTATGCCGCTCTCTTTAGTTCATCTCTTCATCTTTCAGATAAGTGCTTTCATATCTGTTCCTTTCTTATCCATCACCCTATCCCATCCCCGCTTCTCAGAATTACTCACTTTGCCTCATGATTTTTTGGCAAATGGAAGTCATCCAGGGGGCAGTCCATCAACTTCCTTAAGGAAAACCATCAGCCTACTTTGCTGTCTGTCATGCACTGATGGTGCATGGAGTATTGTACACGAATTCTCCTTCCTCTCATTGCTCTGCTGGAGGAGTTTGATCATCATAACACCTTTTACATGTGTCTCCAAGCTCTCCACTGAAATGGCTCATCAATGTTAAAGCATGCTGTATAATTCAGCACTCTACTCTGCCTTGGAACCAGCTCACCATGGACTGACTTTCTTGAAACCATGAGCTAGGAGAAGAGCTGAAGATGGTGGAACAGTAAGCAGCAGAGTAAACAGTCTTTCTGAAAGAAACAGTTCAGATGCTGGAATACAACATCATGGAGAGGACAAGAAGGAAGGAAGTGGGTCCTCTGAACCAAGGAAGAATCTAAAATATGAATTGAAGCCCACAAAGAGAATAAAAAGAATTTAAATGAAGAAGAAGGTGGTGACTGGCAGCACCTCAGCCTGGAGCCAGATTCACCCTGCCAGAAAACCTGCTGAGCCTGGAGACGCATGGTTGCGGTTGTGGTCATGGTCGCAGCTGCGGTCAACCCCAGAGGTCTCTGTGGAGAGGCACAGGGGTGAAGGAGAGCAGCAGACACGGAGATCTGTGCTGGCTGCTGGTGAGTGCTTGGAATTCCACCCCACTCCCACCCCATGGGAGAGAGTGATCAGCCGGGCTCCATCTTGGAGTCGGGCAGGTTACGCCCACCCTGGGCCAAGACTGCTAACTACTTCTGGCGTCAGCACCAGGTTGTGGGTGGAACCGCGGAAGCTGATTGGTTGGAGATCAGCTCCTGTGCACATTTCAGACAATATTGCTAAACAGCTTAGATTTGCAGGGCCTGACCAGGTCTGCTCCCGTGCAAACCCTGGGTGGCTTGGTGCCCAGCTCAGTGCAGAGACACAGGTGCCCAACATCAGATATATGTAGCCAGCACTGGCTAGAAAAGACAAACAGCCTAGCTTCGGAGAAGCTGTGGTCAGTGCTGGGGAGCCTGGCACCACACTACTCAGGGGTAGAAGAAATCAAGACTATGCCAAGACAAAGAGGGAGAGGGCAATCTCTAGCGTCCAACCAAAGCAGTGCAACTTCACAAAAGGAAAACATGGAGATCAAGAATTGCACACCGGAAATGTCTGAAATGCTGTCAACTGAAGTGAAGAGACAACTTCAGGAAGCTATAAGAGAAATTAGAACAGAAATTCTATTCCAGGTAAAAGAAGAAATGAAAACCATAATAAAAGAAATACTAAACATCTCTAAAGAAGACACAGATAAAAAAAATAGAGGAGCATAGGAAAATGAGGGAAACCATGAATGAGCAGCATAAGAGAGATTTAGGATGTATGAAACAGATTCAAAGAGATATCCAGAAAATTAAAAATTCATTTGATAGCTGGCATGTTGACATGAAGGAAACTAAAGAAAGACTTTCAAAGCTTGAAGA
>RJWT010002630.1:0-39965 GCA_004365215.1 Cuniculus paca | reverse complement strand
GACTCAGTCTTACATCTTGTGGGAAGCTTTCCTAATGCCCTTGCCCTCCGATGATGGGTAGAAGCTTTTCGCACACCACACTGTATTCCTCACTGGACTAACGTAATAAATTGCTTTAACATGTTCTAGCTGAGTGACCTTGAGCAAGTTAGTGAATTTCACTGGATCCATTGCTTCATGTCATGAAGGCATTCATTTGCTATCACAGTGAAATACTGAACATCAAAAATCATTTGTAAACAGCGAAGCACCACGTAGATATTAAAAGTTTTATAAAAACCAAAAGAGCACACGGTATTCTAGGTGATTATACTTCAGTTTAATCTAAGGATAAGATTCATCAATCTTGCCTTTCAGTCCCCTCTCCAAGAGATGAGATGCCCTGTATTTTTACCCTACTTTCTGGTTCCACTAAGTCCTTGGGCTTCTATCTTCAGGAAAAAAAAATCTACAGTGATGTTTATTTAGGTCACTTAAAGAAAACACTAAGTGGGGAGCTAAAGAACAATACGGACTTTTCCTACCTTTCCCAGTGCCTTTACAGGAGTACTGTGTTAACATATACAATCATTCAGTAATACAGAAATATTGTTAACATATACAACCACTTAGTAAATATGAAAGCACTGAATAAGTGAATACAAGCATACCCTGTTCTTAAGCTTATAACTAAAAGGAATGAGTGATGTAACAAGATTCCACATGAATCTGACCTTAAGAAATGTTTAACAAATGCTTTTCTTGTCATCTTTGAACGTAATAAATTTCCTGCTACTCCTGCTGTGATGATTTGGCACATGTTCTAATTGCTATTAGTAACTCATGCTTACCTCATGAATATTTTAACAGTATCAGAATCACTAAAGTGATTCAATTCATGGTTATGGAGTATCTACTATATCTGGCCTTAGAGTGCAAAGATAAAGGTGATGGACTGCTCACGAGTCACTAAATGTATCCAAGGAAGCTCAACCGTCAGTACATTTATTACTGCAAAGCAGAAAGCTGTAAGGTGTGTGGAGGACCTAAAGGTAGTAACAATCAACAAATGCATTTGAGTTAGGACCCTAATGGTGGCCAATAGCTGCTATTAATATTGAATACCTAGTATATACTACATATGTAATACTTGCAGCGATCGCCTCCTTCATAAACCTAAGCTGGGCTGCGGTCTACGGAACACTGCTCACGTTGATACCAGACATACGTGCTAAGCACTGTTCCACATCCTTTAAAGGTACACTTTCTCGTTTCCAACATCTCCCCGGTTTATAGATGAGGCACAGGTTTTGTTATTCTTCAAGATTAAGAGTTAAAAACAAAAACACGTATATATAAATAAGGACCTAAGAGGAAAAAACCGCGTAACCTCAGAGCGCGCAGTTCCACCTGACAAAACTGCTTCCCGCATTGCTTTCCACCTCTCCAGGGCGCACCCAGCGGGAACAACACATCGCCTTTCCCGCCAGGGATTAATTTTCTTTTCCTGAGTCTATAACTGAACTGTTGATTCTCCTGTGGATCTTCTTAAACCTACCATCTCTCCAGAGGACGTCATGCTGCTACTTAAGTCACCAGCGGTTCGGGGTACAGGGGACCGAAAGAGATCCCTCTCGGATTGGGGATCCGTTCCTGGATCACCTCCAGGGATGGCAGCCACGCTCGGCTCGCCCAGAGGCGCCACCCCGGCGGCATCCTCTGCTGCCGACCCCGGGCAGCTCGGGCTCCGGGGTCTGCTCCTTCCCCCTCCGCCCGCCCGCGCGCCCTGCACCTTCCGCAGTCCCCGCTGACCGCGCGCCAGGCCTCCCGCGTCCCCGTCTCCGCCGCCCCGTCCCCGGCCAGCCACTTACGGTTCCAGTACACCGGGTAGCACTCGCCCTGGGTGACATCCACCTCGTAGAGGCCGCCGCGCACGCACACCGGCTCGATGTGCACCAGCCCCTCGGCGTCGGGCTCGCGCCCCGCAGCGCGCGGGCAGAAGCCGCAGGCGCGGTCCCCGTCGTCCTCCTCCTCCTCCCCGGCGCAGCGTTCTGGGGCGGTCGGGCCGCACGCAGGGTCGTCGCGGGCCCGGGCGCCGGCGGCCGGCAGCAGCGTCCGGAAGGCGAGCTCGATGCGCAGCGAATCGTAGCCGATGAAAGGCTTCCAGGTCTTCTTGTCTTCCCGGTAGAACCAGCGCACCTCCTCGGGGCCCAGCTCCGCCACCACCTCGTAGCGGTGCCGGGCGGCCGGGCCCCCGGGCCGGGCGCGCTTCCTCTCCCCGGGGCCCGCGCCCGCCGCGCCGCCGCCGCCCGAGTTCGCGGGCAGCAGCGCGGGCGACGGCGGCGGGTGCAGCGACGACGAGCTGCCGGCGCCGCCGCTCTCGCCCTCGCTGTAGTAGCGCAGCGAGGACCCCGACTCGGCCGAGCTGAAGTAGTTCTCGTCGCTCAGCGACCGCTCCAGCGCCAGGTGCGGGAGGTCGTCGGCGCCCGCCGCCAGCCGCAGCCCCGGCTCCCCGCGCAGCAGCGCCAGCGACACGCCGCCGTCGCCCGGGTCCCCGCCGGGCAGGTGCTCGAAGCCCCAGCCGCCGCCGCACGCCGGCCCCGCGTCCGCGCCCAGCTCCCAGGCGCCGCCGCCCCGGCCGTTACGCTCGGGGCTCCGCGGGGAGCCGCGGCCCGGGAAGTTCATGGTGCCGGGCCGCGCGCCGAGCGGTGCCCCCGCGGCTTCCGCCTCACATTCAGCGCCGCCGCCCTCTCCGCCGGGGTTTTAATCTTTCAAATCCCGGACAGAGCTGCGGCGCCGGCAGCTGCGGCGATGGCTCCGCCCCCCGCGTCCGGCGCCCCGCCCATTGTCACGCAGCCGGCGTGGGCGGGGCCAGGAGAGCCCCGCCCTAAGCCCCGCCCCGGAAGTGCTGGCTGCGGCGCCAAACTCAGCCCTGGCCCCCTCCTCTCTCCATCCTTCCCGCCCTTTGGCCCCTCCGCCGGCAGGGTCGGGTCAGACCGGTCTCCAGCAGGCCTTGGCGTGCGCTCCTCCGTGACCCCGTCGCGCGTCTCCCTGCACAGCTGCCGCGGCCCGGTTCTCCTGAAGTCCCGAGCCCAGCTGTGGTGATGCTTTACCCAGCCCATCCTGAGCCTGGAGGCTTCTGCTTTGGTCCAGAGCCCCCTGCAAGTTCCTTCCCGCCTTCTCCTATTTCTAAAGTACACGTTTGTGATCCATAATGAGTACATTTATTGTGGAGGGTTGGCACGTGTACATGCTGCGTCTAAATCCTTTTTACTTTTTCCCCTCTCCTCTTCCAATCCTCTCCCTCTCCATCTCTAGATCCCCTACCCATTTCCAAAAGCTCTACCTCGCTGTGTCCTGTCATCTGTCTTTGGTTAAACTTTGGGTCCGTCACATAAGAGAAACCATGCAATAGTTAACATTCTGTGTCTGATTTGTTTCACTTAGCATTATGCTCTGAAGGTGCATCCATTTTCCTACAAATGACTAAAACGTATCCTGCTTTGTGGCTGACTAGTATTTCCCTGTGTACGTATCCCGCCTGCAGCCTTACCTGGACCACAGTCACCTGGCTGTGGTTCCTCCAGAATTGGCAGCTGGCCGGAGGGCACTCTGCCCCACACCTGCAGCTCCCCGGGCATCACTGCACCCACTCAGAAACTGGTCTCAACTTGCCTTCCTATGGCACCTGTTATGCTGATATTTCAATAATTTCCTGTTTTCTCGACTTCCTCGTAAGGCCCTTGATGGAAACAAGTCTTATGTATCAACCTTCTCCACACCAATGGGCACAGAACCAGTGTTTATTGACTATCTTGGCATGTCTGTCCGGAAGCACAGGTGTGGCGGAAAGATTATCAGATCAAAGGGCAGAAAACCAATTGTCTTCTAGACCCAGTTTTGCTAATAATCCTGGGGAAATCACCTAACGTCTTTAATCTTTTTTGGTTTCTTTATCAGCAAACTGAAGCATTGTTGGACAAGATGCTTAGTTCCTTCCAGCAGATTCTGTAACCTATAAGGTTCCTTCCAGTGTTTTTTTGCATCTCTGATTCCGTAACTCACTTTTCTGGGATCAAGCTGAATGACTACTCAGCCTCCCTTACATGGTTCTCTTATATTTAAAAAAAAAAAAAAGGTTTATCTTGTAAGCCCATCACCCTGTGTTAAGACTCCAGAGAAAAATAGCCTCCAACTTCAGGGTTCTCAATTCAAGAACAGGCTATCTTCACTATTTCATTACTTCCTCTGTGATGAAATCAGGTTGGTAGGGTAATATTTTCTGATTGCCCTAGAGATTATTTGAAGTCATTTAAATCAGGACCATCTCTAGTATGTACAGTGCTTTTGCAGGAATTGGGGGAAAAAAGGCAAGTACAAAGGGATATGTGGTTCAGGGCTTGGTGAATGGAACATGGGTGGGGTTTTCTATTCCAGCTTGTGCTGAAGGTTGTTGATCTTGTGCAGTGAGTAACCTGCCCAGCTGTACACTGCAGTCCTGATTCAAAGAACTCTTTTCCATTCATCATGGTTTCTGAGTGCTTGAAACCCGACCTCTCCAGTGTTTCTATTAAGATATGCAGAATATAAAATTGTCTATAAGCTTTGATCTATTTACTACCCAAGAGAGCATTAACTCCAGTGTTTGATAAACAGGCACTTTTGATACAGAAGAGAACAGGAGATACTTAAATTCCTTCTTTAGCAACATACAGCCCAGTGTGGTTGTGAAAAAGTAAACAGATACATTTCAGTGCAGTGTGAAAAAATATTATAAGGATTAAAATGATTTAAAATATCTGTATTCCTTTATGTTTCTTAATTGAGTGTAGCCTAACTAGCTGTCTGGTCAAGTTATTTTAGCTAAATTTTAACTCTCAAGGATGATACAATTCCCTTTAATGAATGAATATTGCCCTTTGTAGAAAAAACTCCTTGTATTGAAGGAATATTTTTGTACTTTGAGTGTTGTGCTTATTTGGTAATTTTGAGACTATTCTCATGTAGTCCAGTGGGTGAGACCACACTTAGAGGCATGATCTTTCATGAAGGAGCTATTGATTCTCAGTGTAGTCCAGGTGGCAGGAAAAGGGTGTCTCAGGCTCTCTTTGGACCTCATGCTTGATTAGGGGAGACTGCAGTCAGTGGTTGTGGGAGTTGAGTTTGCTTTTGCTCCTTGGTAGTGTGCTGGCTTGTGGTTGGCTCCAGGGAGACAGTGAGAAAAAGATCTTTGAAGGTGTAGTATCATACTTCATGTGACTGCATATGTTTATTTCCCTTTTATTTTCTAGCCATCTCAGGTAAAAGGTCATGAAGTTACTTGTCTTGGTTTTCTTTGCCGCTTTAAAAAGTCACCCTTTCACTGAGGCTTCTAGCTACAATCCTTTTGCTTTCTAGAACATCTTTTCAGGTTATGTGATTCTAATGAACAGGAAAAGGGTTGGAGCCTCCATTCCATTCCCCAGCTGCTAAAATATATGTCAGGCGGCTCCTTACCACCTACATCATAACTACCTTCCCTGGCCAAGGCCCTATCTGAACTCTCATGGCTCTATATAAAGCATTCTATTCTAATTTAGGAATTACCCAAGACCAGGCCTCCTTCCCATATGGAAAATATGCATGATTGATTCAGATGCCTGGCATTCAGGAAGCTGGGCAGCTGCAAAAACCAGACCAATGTGGAACCAGGCCTGTGGGAGTTCTTGGTGCAAGACAGCAAAGGAGGTCAAGCCAGTTTGTTTTTACTACAAAAGACATAGCTCTTCCTCATTAGGCATGGTGAAGCTATCTGCCAGCAATGGCCATCTTCCCCTCCCGCTTCTCAGAAGTTCCATGGTTCATGGTTCCTTTTCTTCTCCCGTAAAGCTTGTTCCTAATGATCACCTTAACTCCGGTATCCCATGCGCACACTTAAAAGGGCTTCATCCAGAGTGTTTGGTGCAGTACACACCCTTAGAATCAAGAAAGGGAGATGGCACCTAACTGGCTGCCCCACTCACTGTATCTCCTGTTTGATGAGCCACTCACTGTCTTTTAAACTTTCCAATGCGTGTTGATCCCATTTTGTAAACTTGAGAGTACGTTTTTGGTGCATTGGTGAACTGGAACATGTTCCACTGAGTCAGTGGACAGTCCCTGGACACATATGAGGTGTCTGCCAAGCTTTATGCACCCCGATGGGTCCCACAGTGAAGCATTCACAGTCTTGTGTTATCTTTAATAAAGCCATAATGCCAACTCTTGCATTCCTGGAAGGACTGTAATTGGAATGCTAGTGTACATCACCACATAGAGGTCATTATCTCCCTAGAGGCAAATCAATAGAGGAAACCAAATTACACTCCAAAGGGCACTGGTGAGTAGAAATAACATAGGAAAATATAATGAATAAAGTCACTCATTGTTCCATTTATTACCAGTCAACACATATTTGTCTGATACTCTTTTAAAGATGTTTATGAGCCAGGATAGATGGCACATGGCAGTAATTTCAGTACTCTAGGAGGCTGAGGCAGGAGTATTGCAAGTTGGAGGCCAACCTTCGACAACTTAGCTAGACCTTATCTCAAAATTTAAAAAAAAATTCAGAAATAAAAAGGGCTAAGGGTGTAGCTGAATGCCAAGACCTTAGGTTTCATGCCTTGCCCCCTGCAAAGTTTTTATTTTTAACAAATTATTTAAAATTTAGAGTTATCACATGTATTTATTAGCTGGGAGTGGAGGCATATGCCCGTAATCCCAGCACTTAGGAGGCTGAGGCAGGAGGATCGTTGTAAATTCGAGACCAGCCTGGGCTACAAGATGAGCTCAAGGCCAGCCTGAACTACATAGTTAGAACCTGTCTGAAAAAGACAAAAACAAAACAAAAAAATTAATGCATTTATTTTAAAGAGTGTATCCACAAAACTGTATTTACCAGTACCCCATAAAGATGTCTTATATTCCATTTGGAAAAAATGCGAGTGATGTTGAAGGCATAAATTCAAATGAAAGACAATGCAAAACAATTCCCTACTGATGCATATTCTATGGGGGCAGTCGCAAAAACGCATCAGCTTTTATATATCAGAAAGAGAAGAGAATAAGCCATATTCAAACTGCTATATCAGGTTAGAAATTACCAACTACGAATGCCCTTGAGATAATTTTAAGGAAGACATAGAAGGGCAGTGTATTGGTTTTGTAAGACTACTGCAGCAAATTTCTGCAAGTTGCGTGACTTAAAACAACAGGAATTTATTTCTCACTGCTTTAGTTCTGGAGACAAGAAATCCAAAAATCAAAGTTTCAGTGGGGTTGGCTCCTCCTAGAGGCGCTGCTGGAGGAACCATTCCATGCCTCTCCTAGCTTCTGATGGTTGCCAACAATTGCAAGTATGCCTTGTGTTTCTTGGCTTATGTCTGCATGATTCCTATCTTTTCCTCTGTCATCTCTGTATCTCTGTGTGTCGTTTTTTGTTTTCTTATGGTAAGGACACCAGTCATTGGATAATATGGTGTGACCTCATCTTGAGTGGTGACAGCTGCAAAGACTCTATTTCCAAATAAGATAACATTCTGCATTGCAGGTGGACATACATGTGGAGAGGCACTATTCAACCAGTGTCATTGAATGTGAATACACAAGCACTAGTGTTTAAACTACTTTTTCAAACGTATAAACAGTTATTAGGTGAAGTTTTACCTGGGAAAACATTTGTATATTTAAATAAAAATGATAAATATAAAGATCATAAATATAGATGCAGGAGTTCAATATTTCAAATACAGAAATGAATATGGTAATAGGTTTACTACAGTAGAAGCAATGATTCATCATGAAATAAAGATAGTACTTGACTGTAGTTTAGAAAAAGATAGGTATCTTTGGACTCTTTCCATTATCCACCCAGTCATCTATTCATCTTTTCAACTATTCAGATAAAATTGAATTTTTAAAAAAATACATTCAAAACAAGTTTTGGAAGAAATTAGAGAAAGGGGAAAATTGATTAGAAAAGTAAGTCAGGGACTAAAACATAATAGGTCAAATCCCTTATATTTGCAAAGTAGAGATGGGTGCAGAATTTGG
This sequence comes from Cuniculus paca, assembly GCA_004365215.1. Taxonomy (NCBI): domain Eukaryota; kingdom Metazoa; phylum Chordata; class Mammalia; order Rodentia; family Cuniculidae; genus Cuniculus; species Cuniculus paca. Next base: position 31,913 of record RJWT010002630.1, on the reverse strand, counting down.
CCTCTGAGTTTTCCAGCAGATTAGTTAAGTGATTCCTAATCTCAATAAAATGAAGAACTTGGTTACTAGTGTTTGGTCTTTATATGTAAACAAGGGAATAAAATGTTGTTTGGCAAAGAGAATAGCTTATTTTCAACTTAGAATGTTAGATGACAAATATATTACTGTAATACTTTTTAAAGAGTTATTTTCATCTGTAACATCTCAGATAAGCCACAGATTTTTCTATAAAACATTTTTTGGGGGACAATAGGAGTGAGATTATTTTTCCTAAATCCTTGCTGACATAGACAGAGGTACTAGACAATATCATTCACAGTGTATTATCTCTGTTTTAAAAACTGACAACAAAATAAAAATAAAAAACCACCAGTAGTAGGAAATATGTGGCAAAAGGATGAAAGTAATAAATATTTAAATAGCCTATTTTACATCTGTGATTGAGGAACACTATGCAAAGAATACTTAAGAAGAATGAACTGTTCCATAAAACTTCAAGATATATTATTAATTAAAAAATAGCAAGTTACAGAATAATGATATATGGTTTGATTTTATTTTTATTTTAAAAACACAAACCTACAGAAGTATATATATATATATATATATATACACAAATATATGTATACACATTTGTATATATTTACATATGTTTACCTACCTATAAATAAATTGTTAATAAAACTCTGAAAGAATAAGCTCCAAACTATCACACAGTTATTCTGGATGGTGAAGTTGAAATAAAGGTCTGTGCTATTTGACTTTATATAATGAGCATATCTTTGTATTTTATGTCTGTAACTAAAATGGCTTTAACAATGAGTAAAATAGAATGGAAAATAGTACTATTGAATCAGAGAAACAGATATAACACAAGATATTCAAATGTATAAGTAATTACGAGATTGACTTACTTACAATGGTCAGCCACAAAGTCGAATGAGGGAGTGTGCAGAGGGTGTCTGCGTGCTGGAGGCTGAAAGGTCCAGTCCAAGGGCTGGAGCTTACTGCAGTGTCCTGTGCAAGTCTGTATCAGAAGATGGATGGATCTACGACAGAACACTGAAGAATCTAAGACGAAGGCTGGAGTCTACGATGAAGGCTGAAGAGTCCAGGCAGAAGCTGAACGGTCAGTGCCAGACGCCAGGAGACCATGTGCAAGCTGAAGGCGAAGACTGGAGCTCCTGGGAAGAACCAGCAATCAGTCCTTTCTCATTTGCCTTTTACTGTATGCAGGCTGCTCCCCTGGGGTGGGTGTAGCACTCACACCACCTGCAAGCCCTCCTCTTGCACAGGCTGAGAATGTTACAAACTAGGGCCCCTGGCCCCTTGCTGAATCACTTAAACTTCTGACCTTCTCAAACTGGCACAACAAACAATATCCTAGAATGGTAACTGCTTGTCTCTACACCCCAGCTGCTGAGTTACTTAGTTAAGCTTCTAGACTGCTCAAGTTGACACAGTGTACAAACTATAACAACTATTTAACATTGAGGTTTCTCTAAGTAGCCTTCCCTTGTAGGACCAGGTTAATTTGGCTAAATAGCATTCTTGAATAAAATTATTACGAGTGTCATAGAACTCACACAGATTGCAGATAGAACTAGGTTTATTTCTCAGTTCTGTCAAAGACTAGGGATATGAGCTTCAAGCCTCAGCTTCATTATCAGATCCATGGGAATTATAACAATACTTGCCTTACTTTGTTGGGTGAAGTTTATTTGACAAATAAGATAATATATACAAAAGCTCTTGTGGTGCTTCCCATGATCATCAGCTGCCTACAGCAGCAGGAAATACATGCAACAGAAGACTTCTCTGTATTTCAGAGGTTCTCTCCCACCTTGGCTTGCTTTTATCATTGTAAGTCTTACAAAGTAGAATTAGTAGAATTCAGCATCCAAAGGACCTTATTTATTTGCATTTCACTCCTAGCCCCATGATTGTTTAGTTACTTAACCTTATTCTCAGAACTCTTGGCCCATGCATGCAAAGGTCAGGGAGAGAAACATGACCTTTCAGCCCTCCAAGGGCCTGCAACTACCACATCCTCTTCTCTGGAGCTGTTGACAAATCCTTCTTGGCATCTGCATCTTAATGCAACTTCTTGGAATGGCCACAGATCTGAATTCTATGTCACGCGGAGTCCCTGTTACAACACTGCCCTCTTCCCTGCTAGGAGCTGCCAGCTTCAACACCAGTGGCCTCATTCACAGGGTTTTCACACCTAACACACACTTCAGTGTGTTTTAAATTATTCTTTTGAAAAGCCCGAGGGCCTATAATATTGTTTGGCACATACAAATTTCTAACCTCTTCCAAAGCTCCTAGAAACTATAAGAACCCCCATTAAAGCTAGATGAATTAAGTGAAACTTTTTTGGGTTTTCTGATTTGATGACTTAGTGGTCTAAATCAGAGGTGAAAACATGGAATTCATTATTAGAATTCTGAGGGAGAAAAAAGACAAAATTTCGTTTTCAATGACATCTCTCAGCTACTACAAATAATGGTCAGGCAATATTTACCTATTTGTAAACTGAAGGGCAATTGAAATGACTTCTCTCAAGGATTATGAATTATTGGAGGTAATTGACAAGAGATCAATTCAAAGGAACAAATATGTCCTGAATGCTTACTATTACTTAACGTGGCACATACAATACAGGGACAATGATGAGCTTGACCTTTACAGAGCATAGTCTCATAGGAGAGGTGGGAAATTAACTATGCAGTTGTAACATGGGAAAGGGGCCAGGACAAGGGCATTGAAGGGTGCAATTATAGCATTTAGAAGGATGCCACAGCTATCTATGGGGTATGAGAACGAGACATTCAATCACGGAAGATGTCCCAGAAAAAAAGATGCCTCAGCCGGAACCTGAAAAGTGACTATAAGGTGACTGAAATTGGGAAGAGGAAGAGTAAAGTGTTGCAACAGGGACTCCATGTGACATAGAATTCAGATCTGTGGCCATTCAAGAAGTTGCATTAAGATGCAGCGTGCAGAAGAATAAACCAGGCAGAAAGTATGAAATACCTACTGACCCAATGTGTTTGAAGAACCCGAAGGCAGAGAGGCAGGTATGAGATGAACAAAGTAGATTACTAGAAAAGCCAAATAAGATAATCAATTATCATGCAGATACTGCAGGTGCCTAATGCATTTTGGAAAAAAAATATTTACATGAGTGCTGAGGACCAGCTTGATACAGTACACAGCAGACAATAATATTAATAAGTTGGCACAGAAATAAACTGAGTCTGTCCTAGGCCTACATGACTTGTGGTGAGACTCCCGGCTGGCTTAAGGACAGATTAATCTTTAAGCCGATGGCCAGAGCTGAGACCAGCAAACAGCCTGTGAAGTTCTGGCGCCTCAAAGCTGGATGACACGGCTGCCGAGGACCATGACTGGCACAAATTCCTTCTAGCTCAGTAGTTAGCAGACCATCAGGCTGCTAGTTAAACCTGATCCATTCCTGTGTGCTTTTCCAAAAATGCATTGTTCCTCAATTCTTGAACCTCGACCACATCAGCATCTGACCCCCACCGCTTCCTGCAGCTCACCAGCACACCCTGCAATCAAGCTGTGCACCTAGTAAAGGCCAAGGACCCCAGTACCCTGTGTCCTAGGCTGTCAGTGGACTTTGATCATCCTGGTGCCCCTTGGAACTAAAATATATGTTTTGTCTGTGTTTTATTCTGTTGTCATACCTCTGAACAGGAGATCGGTGGTCCTAGGCCAGGGCCCCATTACCTGAGCTTCTTTGAGAGGATCACATCACGACATAGTTAAGTGGTGGGTCTAAATAGTCTCTAGCAATGATCAGAGTTATAATTCCCTTCTCAGTTACACTGTAAACACTCTAGCGGTTCTTGCAGTATTTAGCATAGAGCTTTGTGTTTATTGCCATACAGTTTACATTGCAGAATCTCCCTATTTGCTTTACCTCAGGATCTGATGTTATTGTTTTTCTCCTGTGCTGTCATCCTCCATAAGCCATTGTTTTGATTTTGATGGGAAGGGCATCAAAGCTCAGCTTGCTTTCAAGTATTTCCTCAGTAGGGGTACTTCCTTCCTGCTCGTTTTGACATAAAAAGGGTAGGAACACTGTCCTTGAATGTGTGTTCTTACATGTGTGTCACTGGTATGGTGAGGCTCTTTACTAACTACAGTGTAATGAGCTCAAATTAACTTTTAACACTGCAATTATTACTTAAGCTCCCACTGGTTGAAGAAATCTCATTGTTGCCTTGTGAATAGTGATATCCTTTCCTGATATCAGAGGTGGCCTGGCTAAGGGCACTGTCTACTGATTCCTTTCAGAACTGATCAGGTACAAAGCAGAGATGAGCTGAGCAGGAAAGTAGGGAGACCAGCTCCCTTCCCAGCTGTGAGCCACATTTTTTCTGGAACCCAGAGCTTTACTACTCCGCCTGTGGTCCAGTCACAGAGCTTCCTCTTAACTTCTCACTTCAATCTCCAGTCCCCTGGGTCAACTCGGCTGCCCTTCCTCTTTGTCTTTTTTCTTCTTTCCTCAATTAAAGTCATAGAACACTTCAGAGAGGAAGCACAGAGCACTGCATGATCAGATTTGAACATTCAACATCTGTGGTTAAGTTAACACGCTAACAAGGTGAGACACCTTAATAAGCTTTGCCTCCCCAAGAAGAAAGGAATAGTCTCTTAGAAAAATGAAGAAAGCCATTTCTACTTCTGGACTCAAAAGAACTTGTGATTCTAGAAGGACAACTTCCTCATTTCTACTTAGCCAGTTTTCAGAAGTCTTAAGGCTCAGGCCTGCCTAGGGTACCTGGGGCACAAAGGAAGCTCTGCCACACATAAGGAAAAGGATGACTATATCCCCACTCACCCAGAAATCTCCCCATATTTTATCAGCTTGGTAGAGGCATAAATGGTCTAAACATCTAAGACCAGTCAATGTTCATGTGTAAAATACAGTTGGCTCTCTGTTTCTGAGTTCTGCATCTATGGATCAAATCAACCACTGATTACTGAGAAAAAATTAACTGCTCTGTACTGAACATGTTAAAACTTTTTCCTTATCATTATTCACTATGCAACACAGTTTAATTGTTTGCATAGCATTTACATTGTGTTGGGTGTTATAAGTAATCCAGAAATTACTTCAAGTATACTGATGATGCATATAGATTGTATGCAAGTACAGTCATCTCTCAGAATCCATTAGGGATGGGTTCTAGGACCACTCCCCACGCCAAAATCCTAGAATGCTCAAGATCCTTATATGAAATGGCATAGCATTTGCACATAAACTACCCACACCTTACCTAACAAGATATAAATGCTATGTAAATAGTTGTTATTTTATTTAGAAAATAATGAAAAGAAAAAGAAGGCTACACATTCAACACGGACACAATGTTTTGCTTCGTTTTTTTCCACCCCAGAATGTTTGGATCTGAAGTTGTTTGAAGCCATGAACATACAGACAGTCAACTACAGTGTGAAATTTTATATAATGGACTTGAGCATTATGGATTTTGGTATCCTTGAGAGGTGTTAGATCCCATCTCCCACAGATACTGAGGGATAACTGTACACAGACTGGAAAAGTCTGCATAGTTTCATGTGAATCTAATAGAACACAAAGGACAGAGAATGAGAATGAGAATTCTTGAAAATACTCTATATGTGAATTGTATGGAAAGAAAAACTCTGATCCTATCAATTACACTATAAGCTTTTGACTGTCAAAAATCACCTATAAATTAATTAAGTTGACAAACTCTGAAAATGTCACAATATGACTCATGCAAGATTATGAGCCTTAATAAATAATTACATAGGTTGGAATAAGCAATCAACACCTACCAGAAAACTAGGCGGAAGTTATGAACAGAAAATTAGCAAAAGAGAAAATGAAAACTTGAAAAATGTTAACAATTTTAAGAGTTCATCTGGCACACAGAAAAAAAAAGTAAAGTAAAACAATAATTTTGCTCACCTTGTGCCAAGCAAAGTTTATTTGTACCCAATCATAGAAGATCCTGAATTCCACGTTTAGGGGACTAAAATCTATTCTACCCATAATATAAAGACACTGAAAGATATTTTAACAGGACAGTAACACCGCTCAGTCATCACCTTTTTTTTTTTTAAAGACAGATTAATTGGTCACTGAGGTATAGTGTGGGTTAAAGAAGATGAGATTACCTACCATAATTGTAATAGTGAGAGAACAACGTAGGTACACAGTTGGAGATCTACTTTATCAAAACCCACGAGAAAAGACTAAATTACTCGCTGACTTTTTCCACCCGTTATACTGTCTCTCACTAGAGCTTGTTGTCTAGTAAAGAATGCTTATGTTCCATGATACTCTGTAAATGTTGTTGTCCCACAAATATTAAACACCGTAAACATCAAGAATTGGGAACCTTCCATTTTTAAAACGTGTTCTTTCCCCCCTTCATCGCCTGGGAAACATTTTTGTCAGCCTCTTTAAAGTGGCTCAGCCATCCTTTTTTTTTTTTTTTTTTTTTTTGCGGCACCGGGGATTGAACTCGTGATCTTGCGCTTGCCGGGCAGGCGCTTAGACCGCTGAGCTAGATCCCCAGCCCTGTTTTTGAGACAGGGTCTCACTTTGCCATTCAGGCTGGCCTTGGCTCACTTTGTAGCCCAGGCTGGTCTCGAACTCACAACGATCCGCCTGTCTCAGCCTCCCGAGTGCTGGGATTACAGGCGTGAGCCACCACGCCCGGCTCAGCCATCCATTTTAATGGCCCTGCTCATTGTAGCCAACCAGAATTAGGTTTTCTTACATCCAACTTTACCCCAAGGACAAAGAGTTCTCTGATATGTTATCTTAAAAATATTGCAACCTTCTTACAAGGTGGCTTTCCCTAAGTGAACATGAATATTGTCTCCTTCTTTCAAAGAAGTAACTGAATAACAATTCTGTTTACTTTTTTTCCTGCTTGGATTTCTTCTGTTTACTTCCTGTTTTAACTCTGCTCTCCAGAACTCACAAAAAACACAGTTGATGCAATGATAATTTACCCTTTCCCCAGCTATGGTTATCAGCTGTACTCAAGTGAGGATTAATTAATTTTTAAAAATTAATAGTTAAAAACGTGCATTGATACTGCGCCCAAGTATTTTTCAGAACCCTTCAGGCAGAGCACTAGATATGAGAAACAGAATATTTGGATAATACCAACTTTCTCTCTTTCACTGTAGTCAGGCTGATCCTGACTGTCCTTAGCAGTGTGTTTCATTTTTACAGAAATGGGAGGAAAAGTATTGGCATTCTTGATGGAGATCAGGGGAAGCATGTGTTTCAAGATGCAGAGCTCATGGCAGCATGTAGGGATTCCGGGATGGAAAAAGTATGGGACAGGACCTTAGAAAATCTAAATTCCAGACTCAGTTTTGCCCCTAACTCAACATGTGCCTCCCAGAAACCCTTTTACCCCCACGGGGTCTGACTTCTTTCATCCATAATCTGAGAAAGCTGAGCTAAGATCGTTTCTAGCCATGACCTTTTATGATTGCTTTTCCCATCCCCAAATTCAGCATTCTTGATAGCCTAAATTTTCAGCCCTTTTGCCAAATGCGGGCATCTAGCTTGCCACTATTATGGTAGCATCAACCAAGATAGAAGTCACTGAACTTCAGTATGTCATGTCAACCAGAGGAAAGGAAGGCTATTGTAATAGAGGGATGAGGGGAGAGGTGACCCTGCGGGCTGGGGAGAGAGTGGATATGACATACAGTCTGCTTACCTGATCTTACTGCGTATTGTCTCTCCTGTTTAAACTTCTCTCATTTTTTCACTGTTGTCTTATTTTTGCATTTTATGTTACTTGACATTCCTTCCCCAACCCCGAACCATTTCTTTTCCTCACAGTATTCAGGCTTCAGTGCTTTTGCAAAGGAATTTTTCAGAATTTGGAGTCTGAAAGAAATGTATTGTAAGTCTTGCTAAAGGAAATGTAATCCCAGCCAATCTTCGTACACTGGGCGAAGCTTCTGGAGCAGGAGGTGGGCACGGCTCTGGTAGGAGTTCCTGGCACGGAGTTCCAGGGATGTGAAGCTTATACGTGGCACCCAGGCACAAGTTCCACGGCGCTCACACCTGGCTGGGAAGGGAGGACTCAAGGACCTAGCAAGCTGCTCATGCTCTACCCTGAGGGCGTGAACAGGGGAGGTACTGCTGCAGGGGATCCGAAAGGGCCACAGCGTACAGGAAGTACGGGGTGTTCTGTGTGGGTGTGGAAAATGAGAAGAAAGGAAGAAACCTTTGGTCAGTATCTCAAAATACTACCCCACCACACCAACATTAATGGGTCTACACTTAGATCCTTATTTAGGGTGTAAGAAAACAATAAAATGGTGGTAAACTGTTGGCTTTGTTATTCTAAAGCTGTAGCCATGAGAGAATGCTGTCTTCAAAATTCCAAATTAATAGCAAAATTAGAAAGTGATGATGTTATCCAGTGCTTCTGCTTTTTCCCTTGTTTTATTGCTTTCCCCTCCTGAGATGGTTTATTAGTTTGATCTCTTCTGCCCCAGGAGGAAAAACTTGAGATAAATTCAATCATACTAAAATTTTCTGTCATATAAGAGTATTTAAAAAGGGGACAGTATGGAGTATTATTAAAGGAGTATTGTTTTTTTTTATTTTAAAGAGAATAAAACAAAACAAAACACAACAGAGTTAAACACAGCAAAGTATTTCAGAACAGACCACTGCAAGCAATACAGGTCTTCAAAACATAACAATAGGAGATTAACAATGGCTACCCTAGTGTCTCTTGTTTTCTTTGAAATAGTTGTTCATACATTCACACATAGTAAACTCAAACAAAACAAAATAACATAAAACCAGACAAAACAAAAGAGTGAAAGCATTACAGGCCTTCAAATCAGACAACAAGAAATCAACAATGGCTACCTAAAGGAGTATTGTTGAAAGGGGACAGTATGGAGAAGTCAGAATTAAATATAAAGGAATGTATCATGATAGATGGACTTGAAGATAATTGTAGGGGAGACATTTTTACCTCTCTGCCCCTATTGGGGCAACTACCACATGGTTCAAGGTCAAGGAAAGGAAATGAGATTCTTTCCCCTTTCCCAAAATCCTGGGATAAATCAATTAAGGGGGAAGTTATGAAATGCAAGAGGGTGTCTACAAGACCACCAGGGACTGACAAATAGAACAGCAGTGAGAAGGAGCCAGAAGCTAGATGTGGTGGCACATGTCTGTAATTCCAGTAGTTGGGAGGCTGATGCTGGAAGATCGCTTTGAATTTGAGGCCAGCCTGGGCTACATAGTGAGTTCAAGGTGAGCCTGAACTGCATAGGGAGACCCTAATCTCAAAAGAAGGAGAAGGAAGAGAAGGAGAAAGAGAGGAGGAGGAGGAAAGGAAGAGGAAGAGGAGGAGGAGGAGGAGGAGGAGGAGGAGGAGGAGGAAGAAAAATGGAGTCAGAAACAGGGCTGGCATACTGGGATGTATGGATGGATGGAGAAGAACGTGCTGGAAGTTTCTCTGGCAAGGTTCAAGTCAGGACATTTATGTATGCTTGGTGTTGTGAGTTTAAAGACATGCCTTGGAAAAGAACAGTTAATACTCGTATGATTAGTTCAATTTTACATGTCTATGTCTGGTAATCCAAGCAACCCTTTTGAAGGTAACCATATGTAATATTACAACCACTGTTGAATTCATATCATCTTGTTTTGAAAACCTATACTGTTATTGTTTTGGGTTTGTTGTTGTTTGTTTGTTTGTCTCTTTTGCTTTTTGTTTTTCTTTTCTGTGTCTTTTTTCTCTTAAAAAAAAAAAAGACATGGAGCCAGAATTAGTAGAGATTCCTGGTGACATGAGGAAGCAAGCAGTCTCTTTAGTGTTCTTAGAAAATTCCTTCCCTGAAAATGTGCTGTTTCTTGATTTTGAAATGTGATCAGAATTTATTTTCAAGGATAGGTGTTTAGTACACTCCTTAAATATTAAGCAAAGAGTGCCTTTCAGAGGTAACTTCTTATCCCCTGTATTCTCAGTGCAAAAGTTGCAAGAAGTCTTACCTTTCATGTCTTCCGACGCAGTTGGATATTTTTATTCTACCTTTGTGTAGCAAAATGGACCACAAGGAATTGCCTGGAAGATTCTGAGGCTCCCACTGTCCAGCTGACCTGTGCATACCAGCTTCAGTGTCTCCTTCCTAGACGTCACAAGTCTCATATTTTCAGATCAAGAGCTAATCTCCAGTTGAGTGGCTGGTGATGCTCCTGGACTTCGGTACCATTCCCCAGCACTCCTGACTGTGAATGTTTGCCCTTGACCAGAGAGCGGATGGATCCACCAAACTTCAGGATTCCCCTTGGTATGTTATTGCCCGGACATGAGGACTTTAGTTAGAGTTAGTTAAGATGATAGCAGTCAGAAGTGGGAGTAGAACCCAAATAAAGACATTTAAAGTTATATCTAACTTCCTCCAATTCAATTCATTAATAAGGATATCATATTCTGGATTCTAAATATAACTCTACAAAAACTTTTTTTCAATAAACTTGCTTGTAATCCTACCTTCATGGGTGGTGAGTTATTGAAATATAATATGTAACAGATTTCTATGGCTCCATAGTTTTAGGTGGCAAGCTAATAACACATCTTCAGGATTGGGAACTTTTGTACCATCAGCCAGAGGGATTATTAGCTAAATGCTAAGAAGGTTTTCTTGAGAGACCTTTTCTGAGATGAAGGGAGAGTTAGGATGAGCCAGATTCAACTAGAGGTAAATAAACACACTCAAACAAATGCTCACATCATGCCAAATTTTAGACTTTGGAAAAATGACAGGAACAAGTCACATACTTAAGAATCCTTGATACAGCAGTCCTTTCTGAGTGACAGTTCAGAACAGAGCTTATGAGAAACAATAATTTCACAAATACGGTCCAGTATTCTAGTTAGCAGTCTCACCTTGCACGCAGCAAGGGACAGATTGGCTCAATGACAAGAGATGGGTTTCAGAGCCAGATAGGCCAGAGCTGAGATCTTGGCCTCCGTGCTTACTGGCCATGTACTCCTGTACAAATGACCAGATCTTTTTTCTACCATAAAACCGAGATCATCTTAGAGGTTATTGTAATGACTAAAGACAATGCATGTGAATCTCTTGGTCAATAAATGATTGCTTTTATTTCCATGGAAGAAGGTTGAATTCTAGTGAGTCTCCCAGTTGGCTTGCTTGCTGTCTGATTATGATGAATAATGCACATATATTCTTGGATTTGCAAGCACAGCTCAGGATGGTTTGCAATTGTCAACATATTATACAGAGGCCTGTTTCCAAGATATTCGTGGTTCTCGCCAAGTAGAGATAAATGCTGATGGAAACTGTCACTTGTCACATTCCCAGCAGCCAGGTATCTCCCTAATATCTTTTTCCTCCCTCAGCAGGGCTGACAGGTAAGGCAGATCAAGAGCAGACAAGGGACTACAGAGTAGGCATCACCCTTTTGTCCATTGAAAGAAATGGCCTGGAGGTGGTGTGGAGTAGTGGCTGCAGGAATCAGCCCAGATGGCTTCATAGTAAAAGATTCCTCCACACATTAGTTTGAAATAAAAGGCTGTATGTTCATATGACAAGACAGTACTGCTTTTAAGTGTGACCATGGCTGGAATTAATCAGTTTTAATGTTCATTGCTGCAGTGTAATCAGGAAGGAAATCTTGAGAGAGTGCTCTGGACTTTTCATCTCTATGGAATTTTTAGAAATTCTGGATATTGCTGCTGGCATAGATTCTCACATGCTTAATATATGCATTCTCATTTTTTAAATTTACTCGCCAAGTGATTTAAAAGTATGAGTTTGCATCCCATTAATGATCATCAGAGTGACAGCCAAGTCATCAGGTTCCATCAGAAATAGGAGTGAGGTTTACTTTTGTTTATCTGCCACTGTTTTCAGTTTGTTCATTAGGTTCGTCACCTGCAAATTAAGCAATGGAGAATACTGGAATCACTGTTACCCAGATATTATCTTTGTCAAGTACCTGTTATCATAAATTCATCACCGCATCGTATCCAGTCAAGGAAGACAAGCAGACCAGTGAACCTATTATGATCAAAGACTATTTAACCAACAGACAATTTTAGAGTCCTTCAGATTCCTGTGCAAGCCCTGAATGAGACCTTGGTAGGATGTTAATTTGTAACTAAGGCAAATTATATGCATTAAGGAGCCGGTGAGGTGGTAATATTCTGAAAGTTATCTCACTTTAGTTTAAAGGCGTTTAAAAAAAAGTAGGGGGGTAGTATTGTACTATAATTCAGTGGTTTTCAGATATTTTCATGAAGCAGTTAAATTTAAAAAGAAAAATTCAGGAGACCAATGTGGTTGCCAACTCTTAATTTTGTCAAGTAGAGATGTTTAAAACTATATTTGCTATAGGCTATTGATATTGTTTTATAAAGATGTTTGAATAATGTGGGTAGATATAATTCTGAATAAAGAATGGTCTTCAAGTTAAATAGTGGCTAACATTTATTTAAGACATTATTTGCAAGGAACTGTTGTAAATCATTTGAGCACACTATATTACTCTCACAATCTTTTGAGATGGACCCTGTTTTTATTCCCATCTTATAGATGCGGACATCAAGATACAAAGAGTTCAAAATAACACAGAAATGTGAGAGTTTGGATTCATTTATCCCAAGTCCATGTAATAGGCCTTAATAATGCCTTCCATGCCCGTAGTTTCACTAAAAACATGGTTACTGCTTTAGTCTGGTTTGGGTTGCTATAGCAACCTAGCATAGCTTGTGTGGCTTATAAACAACAGAAATTTATTCCTTACAGGTCGAGATATCTGTCTTCTTGCTGTATCTTCACATGGTGGGAGGGTCAAGGGGTCTCTTTCAAGCCTCTTTTGTAAGGACACTAATTTAATTCAGGAGGGAACTCTCATGACCCAATCACAAGCTAAAGATCTCACTTCCCAATGCCATCACTGTAGGTATTAAGATTTCAACAGATAAGGGACACAAACATTCAGGCCAGCAGTTACATAGCTTAACTACTTTCATTTTCACACTGAAAGGTGTGCAAGTGATCACACTCCCATGCCAGTCTGAAAATCAGGGCCTCTTTTGGAGAATCAAGGGACAGATAGTTAGTGTGAAAGGCTTAGACCTCAATTTCATGAAGTCCTTCAATTTAGACCCTTCATATTGCCATCAAATATTATCATACATCTAGATCCTAAGAGATACCATCTGTGATGGTTACTCTTGACTGTAACTCAATTGCCTTGACAGGCACTAAGAGATTAGTAAAACATCCTTATGGGTGTTGCATGGGGTATGTCTGCGTGGGTCGTGGGGTGTGACCTTGGGGACTATATCTGATCCCGGTTCTTTTTCTCCTATTCTCTGCTTCCCTGGTGCCACGAGCTGAGTAACTTTCCTCCACCGTGTTTTTCCATCGTGATCTTTCTTTTGCCTTGGGGCAAGCAAACCAAGGATTGAAATCTCTGGAACCCTGAGCTGAAATAAACGTCTTCTCCTCTAAGTTACATGCATCTCAGTTATTTTGTCTCAGTAAGGGGAAATTGCCCAATAAACCATCTGGTTTAATAAAAGAGGCCATTCCCTAAATTTCTTGCATACTATTACCAGGCATATCACACATAGTAGGCTATCAATTAATTTTTTCAAAATAAAACTTACAATTATCCCATGGGAAACATCATTCTACTGGCACTGAAATGGTATTGTGAAGCAGAGAGTACTTATTTCCCCTCCCTGTTTCCACGAAGGGGTGGAGGACGCCCTTCCCACTTTCCCAGGAGGGAAAGCCTGCCAGGAGTCCTCTTATCTTCTATCCCTCTCTCCCTCCTCCTCCAAGGAGATGAAATAACGTCCCTGACTGGTGGAGTGGCTTGGCTCAGTGCCTCTCGGGTTTATCTTTCAGAGCCATTCTAGCCCTACACATCTTCCGCGGTGCTTTGCCTCCTGACACCTCTGCCTGTAAAGAGAGGCGAATTCAGTCTGGGGAGGGGCAAGAGTAAGTCCCATTGGTTTCAGATCTAAAGCCATGTTATCCCATTGGTTTGATCTGTTATAAAATTAACATTTTAATATTTACTTTTCTATCTTTTTTGCTTTGTTACTGATTTGGCAGCAAATTTTGGGAAGCAAGAAAGAAAGTTTGTACTTAGTTCCTAAATTCCAAAGTCATATGACTGCATACAATTCATGAGATGGAGTTTGAGAGAAATCTTAGCAGGTATTCTGAAACCTCATCTATGCTAATGATCTCTATTTTTTATTTTATGAAAAAAAAGCCCCCATAAAATTTCATAATCTAATATGAAAATAACAATAATTATTGAATTGTGTATCATTGTCTTCAAAGGAGTTACTCAGAGTACAAGATATAAACCAAAAAGATTCTTACAAAAAAAGAAACAAATTATAACACAAAACTTTCTTTTCAATGAATGAAAATAAGTTAGTAGTGTAAATGAAACCAAATAGTCATATTTTGAATTTTTTTGTTTGTTTGTTTGAGACAAGATCTCACTATGTAGTCCAGGCTGGCCTTGAACTCAGTATGTAGCCTAGGCTGGTTTTGAAATCACAGCAATCCTCCTGCCTCAGCCTCCTGAGTGCTGAGATTATAGGCATGCCCCACAATGCCTGACTTGAAATGTTTTTAAGATAATGGAATTTGTAATTTGGGAAGGTATTTGAGCTTCTCCATAATTTGTATTTACCTCTATTCTATTTTGCTCTTTATTTATATATCTATGTGTATGTCTACATTTATATCTATAGTGTTTCTCATATAAGAGAAACTATTAATATTTGAGATTGAGTGTCTTATTTTACTTAACACTATGTTCTCAAGTTGCATTCATTTACATATGACTCTCTCAATTTTATCTTTCTTTATGGCAGGGTAGTGCTCCATTGTGTATAAGTACCATATTTTTCTTATCCTTTCATTTGTTGATGTATATATCCCTGTTTCCAAGATTTGGCTACTGTAAATTGTGCAGCTATATGAACAACCATTTCAAAGAAAACAAGAGACACTAGGATAGCCATTGTTAATCTCCTATTGTTATGTTTTGAAGACCTGTATTGCTTGCAGTGGTCTGTTCTGAAATGCTTTGTTGTGTTTAACTTTGTTCTGTTTTGTTTTGTTCTCTTTAAAAAAAAATTGTGCAGCTATAAAGATGGTTATGCATATATCCTTGTAATGTGATGACTTAAACTCTTTTGGGAAGATACCTAGAAGAGGAATAACTGAGTCAAATGGAATTTCTGTTTTTAGTTTTTTGAGGAATCTCCACACTGATTTCCATAGTGGTTATTCTGTACATAATTTACTGTTCCATCAACAATGTAGTAGAGTTCCTTTCCCCCCATATCCTCTCTAGAATTTGTTATTATTAGATTTTTGGATGATAGCTATCCTTTGTGGGGTAAGATGATACCTCAGTGTAGTTTTAATTTGCATTTCTCTGATGGCCAGTGATGATGAGCATTTTTTCATGTATGTATTGGACATTTGTGCTTCTGAGAAGTGTCTGTTCATTTCAGTTGCCCATTTTTTGATTGGGTCTTTTATTTTGAGGGGGTCTAATATTTTTCAGCTCATCATATAGTCTAGACATTAGCCCTATGTCCATAGACAACTGGAAAATTCTTTTCCCTTTCTGTAGGTTATCTCTTCATACTGTTGGTTGTTTTCTTTGCTGTGCAGAATCTTTTTAATCTGATATCATGATTCTTGGTATTATTTCTTATGTCACTGGGGTTCTGTTCAGAAAGTCCTTGCCTACGCCTATGTCCTCAAGAGTTGTACCTATCTTATCCTCTAATAGAAATTTTTTTCTGTTTTAATATTTAAATCTTTGATTTATTTTGATTTTGGCATGGTACATGGTGAGATAAATGGGTACAAACTTAATCTTCTGCATGAGGATATCCAATTTTCCCAACACCATTTATTAAAGATGCTGACTTTTCCCCAGTATATATTTTTGGCTCTTCTGTCAAAGATCTAAGAGTTGTTTGTGCCTGGAATTGTTTTTGATTCTTCTGTTCTGTTTCATTGATCCATAAGCCTATTTTTGTGCTAGTACCATGCTGTTTTAATCACTGTAGCTTTATAGAATAAGTTTTGAGTCTGAGATTATGACACCTGCTTTGCTTTTGTTACCCAGATTGCTTTTCAATTCTGGTTTTTTTCTGATTCCATATAAATTTTAGGATTGTTTTCTCTACCTCTGTGAGAAATGACATTGGTATTTTGATTGGGATTGCATTAATTCTGTGTATTGGTTTTGGAAGTATAGTCATTGGTTTTGTCTAACCAGGAACATGGGATATTTTTCCATTTTCTGTTGTCTTCCTTGATTTTCTTTTTCAGTCTGAGGTAATTTTCATTATAGAAGCTTTTCACTTCCTTAGTTAGGTTAAAATCTAAGTATTTAACTTTTTTGATACTGTTGTGAATGGTGTTGTTTTCCTTATTTCATTTTCAGTGAATTCATTATTAGTGTATAGGAATGCTATTGATTTTTTTATTGTATTTATTTTATTTTTTTATTTTAAAGGGAATGAAGCAAAACAAAATGGAACCAAACAAAACAGTGAGAACAATATTGGATTTCAAACAAGACAGAAGGAAATTCCCCAGTTATTATATTGCATATTGTTATCCTCTAAATAGATGCTCAGACTACCGGCCTTAGGCCTGCAAAGTTAATTAAACAATATGAGCACTAAGTTGTTTTTTGACTTCAGTAGCTATCATCTCAGCCTGTGTTCCTCTAAATTAGTCGATTGATTACTGGGATGGGGAGAGGGCTCTGCTATTCTTGTCTTCCAGTTTACGTGTCACCTGGTTCACAGGAGGGTATTGGCTTCTTGGTTCTCCTCTCACCATACATGGCTGCTTCTGGCTCATGGGGGGCTTGGCTTCTTGGTCTTCCTCCTGGCCTGTGACTGCCACTGGCTTGTGGGAGGAGTTGGCTTCTTGGTTCTCAGGAATGCTATTAATTTTTGTATGTTCATTTTGTATTCTGCTACACTGCTGAATTTGATTATTAACTCTAGGAGTCTTTGGGTCTTGTAAGTAAAGGACCATGTCATCTTCAAATAAGGATAATTTGACTTTTCCTTTCCTATATGTATCCCTTTTATTTCTTTCTCTTTCCTGATGGCTCTGGCTAAAGTTTTGAGGACTGTATTGAACAGGAGTGGTGATAGTGGACATGCTAAAGACCTCTTTAAAATAAGCATCTTTAGCTTTTTCTTAGCCCTAACTTTGTGATATGCACTAGACTATAGGCCTTATGCACAAATGATTTCATTTAATTTAATCCTAAGACACAGGATTGCTGTAAAAATTATTCTCATTGGTATTGCCATTTTACTAATTAGAAACTTGAAGCTTGGAGAGGTGAGTAATATGCCTGAATGATTCAGTAGTGCTCCACTGAAGGGTTAACAAGTCAGATCCACTCCCATCCCTGTATGGCAAAGACAGACATTAAACAATTAACCAAGTAAATAATTGATAATAACTGCAATGAAAACTATGACAGGCACTAAGAGAACACATGATCTCTAGTCTGAAGGGTCAGGGACATCATTGTTACTTGACAAAGTGACATTCATTCGTGGATTTCCATAGTATGTGGGAGTCAGCAAGGCAAAGATATGGGTGGAATCTGAGTTGGGGTGTAGAATGGGCAGTTTTCTAGGAAGAGGGACACAATAGCAGGGAGGGTGGGGAGAAGGGATCTGAAAGTCTATAGAGCTGAAAGAAGACCAGCAGGCAGACTGCCAAGAAGATGAGGAGGTAATGCCCGATGAGAGTGGAAAGCCAGGCTTGGGTAATGCTGGAGGCTTTGTAGGTCATGCCAAAAAATTTGGGAGGACTGTGATGCCTTTGGGAGCCTTAATAAAAGGAGGGCAGTTGTGTCCATTTTTCTTGGCCTGCACCCTGATCCTGGTTATTTTCTAAGCTTTGCTTTCTGACTACCTGCCTCACCTCGGGTGGAATGTGAACCAGTAGGCTTTGAGATCTGGCTGGGGGATTGGTAGAGCACACTTTTAGGCACATCTGATTGGGTCAGGAAAGCATGAATTTAGGATTTGTGTTTAGTTTCTGGCCCTTTCCTCCCTGACTCAGTTCCCCTGCTCTACTTCCCAGCTTCCATGAAGTAAAGAACTTTGTTTCACCAAGCCCTTTTTCCATGATGTTACTACCTTGGAGCCAGCTAACCATGGACTGAATGTGTTGGGTAGTATGTTGGGTATTGTGTCCAGCAACAGAAAAACTAATACACTTATAGAGAAATTTCCTATTAAGATGTTAATCTCTTTTTATCATCTTGTACTTTTTATGGATGACTATTTTTTCTCTTAATAAGCAGCAGGCTGTATGAAGAGCATTCAGTAACTTTCAGGCTTGGCTATACCTTAGAATTGCCTGAAAACTTTTAAATATTCCATTGCAAGGGCACACTTAAGACCAATTACATCAGAATCTTTAGAAATGGAAGCAAAACATTTTATTTTATTTTGTTTTGTTTTATTTGAACATTGGCCTCTGCAGTTCAATTTAACAAGCACTGATTAAACCCCACTAATCCTAAACCCAGGCACTCTGTTAGCTGCTGTACTTGCAGAGATATTACTTGAATATCTATTGGCAGCTATTAACCATTCAGAAATTGTAGCTGCTACAATGGCTGCAAAAAGCAAATGAGGCTGAGGCAGCCCCAGGAACTAGGAGGCAATAAAAGAATCTCTGAAGTAAAAAATCAATGAAAAGAGTAAATCATGTGTTTTCATATCTATAGTACCTCACCTGGTCTATTCATTGGATCACCACTTGAAAAGAAGGACCAGAAATCAGGAACCACAAGATTCAAAAGGTGGGTGCTCATTCTGTCATCATGTGTGAGGATTCAGAGTAGGCCAGGCAGCCAATGGCTAGCTTGCCTCTCAGGATTAGCCAGAGAAAGGAGATAGCATGTCTGTTTATTCAAATATTTATTGAACACCTATCTGGTGCTAGGTGGTGTGTTAGACATTGGAGTTACAAAGATTACTCACATTTTCTCAACTCAAGTTGCTCACAGAAGAGATCTAATCTATTTCATAGTTTATCAAATCTGGATGAAAAACGACTGAAGGTATTTTAAAAGGCTGATCTGGGACTGGGGGTGTAGCTTAGCGAAAGAACATTTGCCTAGCATGCGTGAGGCTCTGGGTTCAGCCTCCAGCATGGAGGGGTTGGGAGGCTGATATGTAGATAAAAATACATAAAAATGCAAGTTTTTTTGGGAAAAAAAAGTCTGTGATGGTTCATGGGAAAATTCTTTTCCTTAAACCATATACCAGTGGTGGCAAACCTATGGCACATATGTTATTTGTTTTTCTTTTACAACAAAAGATGCTAATGTACAAGTTGTTCTTTTCCTAAGCTAGACCCACAGTACTCAGGTTTCATCGCGGTGTTGGCACTTTGTGATAAATAAGTGGGTTTTGGGTTGCAGTTTGGGCACTCGTCTCTAACAGGTTCGCCATCACTTACTTGTAAGGTTTTTTTTTTTAATTGATTTTGAAACATACTAAGACACAGGCAATGATTTCTTTTTCACTTGCTTTATGTATTTTCTGGAATTATATGAAACACAAAAGAACATTTCCCAACTGCTATTGATTATGATTAAACAACTATTTGAGTTGTATTTTTCTGAACAAAGATTAAAAAAAAAGACATTCCAGTATTAAATACATCAAGTGTTGAAGTCAGTAAAGTTTGATATTTAAAAGGGTATAGAATCATGCATGACTCTAGGTATGACCTAAGTTTGTGGTGGACCCTGGAAGCTTGAAATTCTAAGATTTCAACCAGAGTATAAGAAAAAAATCATCATTGTGCAATAATTACCCAGATTTCCATTTGAGGCTCTACTTTCAGATAAAATGAAAATGAAGGTATATTTAATCAATAGCAAAGTCTAATCGCTTTATGAGACTTTACATAACAATAAAAATAAAAAAATATTGACTATGGATATAGCTCATTGTAAAGGACCTGGATTCAATCCCCTGTATCAGGAGGGAAAAAATAGGAGGAAACTAAGATCCAGAGATCTGAAGTGAGCTATTTAAAGTCTCACAGTTAGTTAGCAACAAAATTTTTATATCTTTACATATATATATATATATATCTTCCTATTATGCTGCATAGATTTCCATATTGCTGCAAACATTACCATAGCCTCAATTTGATTGACTCAGCCTCTGCTCTATAAATAATTGAAACACAGTTATTCCTTTGGTGTTGAAACTTAACTCAGAGTGGACAAGCAATACTTAGAAGATATGATCATATAAATGCTCCCAGTAATCATTTAATAAAAAATAGGAGTTTATTGCTATGGTCTCCAAGGATTTCAAAATAAAATGAAACTGAAAGATTATTTGCTTTATTTAGACACAGAACTATATTTGTCATAATACAATCTTTTTTTCTTTTAAAATGAAATGTAGCTAAATAAAATAAAAAACATCATGTACTGAGAGTACCTCAACTTTTTCTTTAGAGTAATATGGTACAGACACCTTTTCCACTGTGTACTGCTAAAAATTTAGGATATTTTGTCCTCCATCTCAATATTCCCTATGATTGAAAAGTTTGTATCTAACTGAACTAAGTACATATTTAGCAGAAAGTTGTCTCTCAGTTTGACTTTCACACAGAATCTTACTTATATCTGTTTAAAAATACTCAAGGAGATCAGAATGCAAAGCACTATTTATTCTAATACTAAATATGCATGTAAGTCCCAGTGATACAAATGCATTTGCTTCAACAGCTCTGACTCATCAAGTGGATAACCTGTTTTTGTGCTCCTCTTCTCTGCTCTTTATAAAATTGCAATTGCCCAGGTAACTTAGCCAATGGATAAGCTGAAAAGGCTTGGTGTGGGTTGGAAGGAGTGTGTGCGTGTGTGTGCGTGTGTGTGTGAGAGAGAGAGAGAGAGAGAGAGAGAGAGAGAGAGAGAGAAACAAGTTTAGAATAGAGTTCCACTGAACTATGTATCTAGTAATGGTTATGTCACTTCCAGGTTCCTATCACAGGGACAAAATACCCAACATTTGCAACTTAAAGGAGAAGTTGATTTGGGCTCACAGTTTCAAGGGATTCAGTCTGTGGTTTTGCTGTTTGCAAGGAGGGAGCAGCATGATGGAAGAGCATGCTGGAGAAAAGCTGCTCATGTCATGGTGGCCAGGGAGCAGAGAGAGAAGGGAGGAGCCAGGGAGAAGAATACACCTTTCCAGGCCACACCTCCAGTGAGCCGCCCCTTTCGTTGGGGCCTCACTTCCAAACAGCACAGTCAGGTAGGAACTCATCGGTGGACTGACCTACTGATCAGCAGAGTGCCTCCATGACCCAACTGCCTTCCAAAACCTCACCTCTGAGCATGAGATTTGGGGGATTTTTTAGACCTAAACCATGACAGCTTTATTTTTATTTTTGTCCTATGCAAGTTTCTCTCTTTTCACTTCTTAGAAATAAAATATTACTCCACTGGTGTTAGATTAATCATTCATAGTACCATAAAAAGTATTAAACCAAATAAAAAAAGGCCAAATTTCCAGAAGCTCAAAACCTTGAGGTGGAAAAATAAATCGATACTCTCCACGATTCCTTCTTGAAAATATGACCCTTTTTGGATTCTTACAGAGCTTTACTCATGTCTTCCTAATGCCACATGGTATCTTCTGCTTTGTACCCTCAATCCCACAGTGCAGTATAAACACATTATAGCCAGTGCGCTTATAAATCGGAATTTCCCAGAGCCCCTGATGTAGTACCTGCTGTGTAGAAGTACTTCTAAAGGAGTGTCAGAAGACCCTATCTCTAGATTAATGTGGAGGAGGGCTCACCATTGATAAAGAATGTGGCATAAAATATTGCTATAAGACTTGAATATGCCCGTTTTATTAAAGCACTCTTCTTGCATTACATATGAAGCAAACCAATGCTTCAAGAGGGACAGGTTTCTTTCAATTGATAAGTCATGCATGAGACTTTGAAAGGAGATACACCTCATGATTTAGAAAGCACTTAAGATTATGTTTCTGCCTTTTGAGGATAGCTGAAAAGAGGTAAGGACCATTATGAAAACATTTACAGAGGTTCTCTTCACTTGCAATCTTTTTTTTTATTTTATGAAAAAATAAAACAAAATTTCTTAACAAAATAAAATAACAATAGGTAGTACACTGTATATCATTATCTGCAAAGCAGTTACGCAGAGTCCAAAACACAGTAAGAAGACTCTTGCAAAGATAAAACAGACAGACAATAGCACAAAACTTTCTTTTCAATGAACTAAGAGAAACTAGTAGTATAAATGAATCTTGAATACCATCTTGTTTCAACTCAACAATTTCTCAGTTATGATATAACTTGGTTTCAACTCTCAACTCAAGATTTTCCAGCACCTTGGTTCTCAAAGTAAAGTTCTAGTCCCACAAATAGCAGCTCATTCCCTGTTGTAACCATTTAGAAATGAAGAACTTCAGACCCTACTCCCAGATCTACTGAATGAGCAACTCTGAGAATGAACCTCAGTACCTCTGATTTTGAAAAAGCCTGTGTGTTATTCTGCTTAGGCTGGTGTGAGAACAATTGGTCTGCTCTGCGCATGAAACCTCCTGTGCACCAGTGGGTCAGATCACCTGGGAATGTGCTCTTCGGCCTTGGGCTCTGGGATGGTGAAAGAAAGAATGTTTATGAGGAGATAATGAAGCTTACTTTTTTTTTATTAAAATAAAATATCCCAAAGGGCTATCCAGTAAAATAGGACCTTAATTATCAAGTTTAACCTTAATAGGATATGCCAGTTTTGCTAAGGGCTAGAATAGTGCTTAGCTGGACTCTCTAACTTGATCTGGGGTACACTAGGCTGAGCCAGTCTGAGTCGATATTTTCCTTCAATGATGGCCACACGGAGTTTAGTAAGATGATCAGTAGTGCATAAATTATTTAAAGAAATATGCTTAGTTTTTAAAAGAAAACAGCATTACAAGAGACCTTACCTTTGATGATTTATCTGATCTTTTCTTTTTGCAGAAGTTTAACAGTCATTTAGTGATATAATTAGAGCCACAAACCAAGTTGTTAGTGTCCCTGAAGGGGTCCTTGTTCTAGGGATTCTAACATTGTCCACAGTTCCAAGAATACTTTCCATCACCCAACATTTACATTTCGACATTTTCCTTACATGACAGGGATGACAAGTCATAGTAGACCAAAGACCAGAATGTGACCTTGCCCTCAGGAATTCACAGGCTGATGATCTAACTATTTGAATATCTATTCAAGTTTCAATTGAATAGATATATACTCAAAATATATTCATCCATTGTTTCTTTATTTTTATTGTAAAGAGCATAAAACGAAGCAAAATAAAACAGAATAAAGTCAATCAAAACAAAACAGTGAAAGCAACACAGGACTTCAAGACAATAGGAAATCAATAATGGTTACCATAAAGCCTCTTGTTGTCCCCAAAATAGGTGCAGATACCTTCAGACATAGTAAAAATCAAACAAAGCAGAACAGAACAGAATCAATAAAAACAAAACAAGAATGCAATAAAGGACTTCAAAACAAGACAATAGTAAATCCAAAATGGCTACTATAATATATCTTACTATCTTTGAAATAGCTGCCAAAACCATTGGCTATAACAAAATCAAACAAAACAAAACAGAATAAAACCTAACTCAACAAAACAATGAAAATGATACAGGACTTCAAAACAAGGTAATAGGGAATTAACAATGGCTACCACTTTCAGAAGGAGATCCCCCATAGATGCTACATTGTGCATTGTTATCCTCTGACTAGATCAGACTAAACACTTAACACTACAAGCATTCAATTGTATTTTATCTCAATAGCCATCATTGCAGCCTGTGTTTCTTGGGATCAGTTGGTCACTTATGGCGGAGGGTAGAGTTGGGTGCGGTGGGTTGGCTCTTCTTGTTTCCCAGCCCGTGTGCCAGAAGGTGTTGACATCTGGCTGTCCCCCCAGCAACCCGCTTATGGTGCTGATTCGCAGGGAGGGCTTGCTTCTTGCTGACTTCTGTTCTCTTCCCTCGCAGTTTGCAAATGGAGCTGACTTACGGGATCATCTATTGTTTTGTCAAAAGATCCTAGGAAAGTCTCTAAAACTATTGTACCCATCAGAATAATTTTTGGTTGCAATAAACAGAAATCCATTAAGTTAGCTTCAGTAGAAAGGTGGGCATTGATTTAAGTAGGGTCAAAGAAAGAGATGGATATACAGTAGGGTAGGATTTGGGGTATGAAAGTCTTTTCTGGGTCTCTCCTTGGTCTGATTCTCTTAGCTAGCTAGCTTCATTCTTCCTTGGGGGAATAGAATGCTGCTTTTCTATGTCACACGATACATAGGGGACTAAGAAAAACCACAGCAGTGGTGAGTTTTTGATATTGAATGTAGGAATGTCCATTGGAACACTCAATAGCCATCTTTTCTAGTTAAAAAAAGTTTCACTGACTTATAAATTAACCAACTATAAAGTTCTCTTTTATCTTTTTTTTTTTGCAGCACCAGGGATTGAACTCACGACCTCACGCTTGCTAGGCAGGCACTTAGGCCACTGAGCCAAATCCCCAGCTAAAGTTCTCTTTTAAAGCATGCAGTTCAGTAGTGGTCTTTAGTAGAATTTATCTTCATCATTCATTTATTCTTTGTTTAAATTTGTGGCCTCAAAATCAAGATGCATGAAACTTCCCTGGTCATTCATGGACGTGTGCAGAGTGGAAAAAAATTTGAGTCACCAAACAAACATGTTCCCAGAAGGGGTTGAACAAGATGATGTTTTGTTTTCTTGTTTCAACTCTCACCCCAAACTGTCTCTTTAATGGTCTACTTAGCAGTGCCATGTTTTCTACCACATTTTAGTACTATTTTTGTTGGTGATTGCACTGTTTAAAATAACCCATAAGTATGCTGAAGTGCTACCTAGTATTCTTATGTGCAAAAGGCTTCTGAGGTCCCTTATGGGGAAAATATGTATGTTGTTGAGTTTTGTGCAGGCATGTGTACCGTGTTATTGGCTGTGAGTTCAATGTTAATGAAGCAACAGTACAGTGTACCCAGAAAGAGAAAAAGGAAGTTTGCCAAATTGGCCAATCTGTAAACAAGGTTGTCCCAGAAACTGCTAAAGTAACATCTGTGGCTGTGTGAAGCTCTGAAAAAGATAGAAATGGGGCTAAATTTGTGGATTCGTGAGGTGAAAACCAGTTAGAAGGGAATGCATCAGGCGGTGTTGTTGTAGGTTCTAAGTTAAAAAAAAAATTAGGGTCATTTTAATCAGGGTCAGAAAAATATCAAACTTTGCTTGACTAGTGTTTTATTATACAAAAAGCCTGCATGTAACTAACTATAAGAAATATGTATTGGGGGGTTAGGGTCGTAGCTCAGGAGTTAGTCACTTGTGTAGCATGAGCAAGGTCTTGGGTTTGATCTCTGGGGGCAGGAGGGCTGTGTGTGTGTGTGTGTGTGTGTGTGTGTGTGCGTGTGTGTTTGTGGGTATGTCTAAAGAGAAACACACATAAATACTGTTGTCACTGTAACACACAGTAGTCACTAATTAGATGTTTCTGGCAACTTTATGGAACACGAATAATTAGTATTAACTTCCATGAGGAGCAAATGTTGACAAAATTAAGCCTCAATCACTACTAAGTCCAGAACATTTTCATCATCCTTAAAAGAACTCTGTACCCCTTAGGAGTCATTTCCCATTTCTCTCTTTCCCCAAACCCCTTGTAACTGCTGAGTCACTATCAGTCTCCACGGATTGCCTAGTATAGACATTTCACATAAATAGAATCATCCAGTATGGCCTATTGTGTCTTGGTTCATATACTTAGCATAATGTTTTCAAGGTTCATCTGGGTAGTTCTTTATCCATAGTTTCACCTTGTGTGGTTTCAGTTACTTGAGATTAAACTTGGCCCTGAAAATATTAGTGCAAAATTCTGCAAATAAACAACTCATACATTTTAAGTTGCCACTCTGAGTAATGTGATAAAAATTTATGCTGTCTTGCTTTATCTCGCCTGGGAAAGGAATCATCTCTTTTTTCTGTATATTTATGTTGTATGTTGTATATGCTACTTATCCCCGGGATAAGAGAAGAGGAGAGAAGAGGAGAGAAGAGAGAAAGGGAGGAGAGGGGAGGGGAGGGGTGAGATTGAGAGACTACATTTGTCACCAGAGAGGGTCCTAGAGGGCCCTAAAGCAGAGATGTAGAACATTGACTCACCCTGTTCACAGTCATTGGGTGTTCACTGACTTTTATCCCAGGAAAAGAATTTTCAGGATATGTTAGTAAGAGGCATAAAG
The DNA here is from genome assembly GCA_004365215.1 of Cuniculus paca. Lineage (NCBI taxonomy): Eukaryota > Metazoa > Chordata > Mammalia > Rodentia > Cuniculidae > Cuniculus > Cuniculus paca. Next base: position 5,422 of record RJWT010002630.1, on the reverse strand, counting down.
GAATTTATTTAGGGAACTAAAGTATGTAATCAAGAGTGGAGTGTATGCATTCAGAGAATGGTGCACATTGTTTTCTGGAACTGGGAACATTTATGTTTCTTTTGAGGGAGTGGAAATCTATGGAATTTCAGAATCTATGGGAAGTTCTATCTTGGTCTTAGCTTACAGGACAAAAGCTACCCTCTAAAGGTTAGTGGCACATTTTACAGGAGAAAGCCATGAGGCCAGTTTTTCTTTTCTTGAAGATAGGTGATGTAAGCATTCCTTACATTTTCTAAATCTGTTTCATTTTAAGATCAGGTTCCTGTTCTTTACTTTCTCATCTAGATAATTTATGAACTTAAGGAATTTTGGGTGTGATGGGTCTGGAAAAAAAGAGGTATAAATTAACCTGGAGAATGCCAATATGGATCACCTTGGGTAACTTCATAGCCTGGAAGTTGCAGTCTTCATAAAATAGATTTTTAAAATCATAACTTTCTGTTTTCTTTCTATATTTATTTCTTCTATCTTAACCTCACATTCATGTAACTTTTATTACAGTACGTTTTTGCAGTTGCTTTATCTTATTATTGTTGTTGATAATATCTTACAGAACCTAGTTTATAAGTTAAAATTTATCATAGGTAAGCACATATAGGAAACCAATATATATGGAATTTGGTGTTAGATATGGTTTCAGACTTCCACTCAGGTTCTTGGAACTCCTCTTCCTTCATATAAAGGGATGGGTGAACTACCGTGTCAGTAGTTCATTCTCTTTTTTTGTCAATTACTATTCCATCTTATAACATAGCACATTTTATTTATCCATTCATTGGCTGACGACATTTAGGTTGCTCATGCTTTTGTCATTATAAATAGTGTTGAAATGATCATGTCTCTACAAGGTTTGATGTAGACACATATTTTCATTTCTCTTGGATACATACCTAGATGTGGGCTGCTGGTTCATGTAACTGTGTTTAACTTTTTGAAGAACTTCTAAGCTGTTTTCCCAAGTGGCTGCACCATTTTTCAGTCCCACCAGGAATACTCAAGGGTGCATACCCACACTGGTTATTGTAGTCTTTTGTGGGACTGGTCATCCTAGTATGTATGAAAAGGCATTGCCTTCTGGGTATTATTTGTATTTCCGTATGATTGGTGATGGTATGTGATGGGGCTGCTCCTTTGAGTTACTTTTGCTCCTCGCTACCTTTGGACTTCAGCAAGGTTGTCTCCCCTGCCTAATCCTTTGGGTGCCCCTCTCCTTTTGCCCAGCATTCTAAATTTAAGGGCTGGGGATATAGCTCAGCGGTACAGTGCCTGCCTGGCAAGTGCAAGGTCCTGAGTTCGATTTTTGATACAAAAAAAAAAAGTCTTCTAAAGAGAAGCCCACCTAAATGTCCGAAATGTTAATAGCTAAATGATATTTATTTAAATGTACAGAACCCAGAACATTTGGCGACCTTCGTAATGCCTCTGCTTTTTTCTTCATTCTATCCACCAATTAACATGAAGCGTGTACATCGTGAGGTTTGACTTGCAGGAAAGTAACCTGTCTGCCTAAAGAGCTGCAGTAACTGTCCCTAGGCGGTCAAGATCCATTGCAATGTTCTGGTCTGAGAATGAAAAAAAGGAGACATGTGCCCTGGGTGACAAAGACTCTGCCTAGTATGCGATGTGGCCTTCTTGCCATGCTCCCCCTTTCCCTCCCTGTAAAAGGTGCCCCTGTAATCCTACCCAGACGGAGCTTTGCAGAAACAGCACCTTTATGTTCTCAACATCGTGGCCCTTGAATAAACACAATTCCTTTCTGCCTACTTGTGTCTCTTGATAATTGGCCTTCAAACAGTGTGCAGCCTGCACCTTGTTTTGATAGCAAAAGCAGCTTTCCCAGTGTTTATTGGCCATTTGTATTTCTTTTTTGGAGAAATATTTATTCAAGTACTTTTCTCATGTTGAAAATTGAAATGTTTGTACTGTGAATGTAAGAGTTTTTCATATATTTTAGCTACAAGTCCCCTATCAGATATATTACTTGCAAATAATTTCTCCCATTGTTTATTTTTCTTTTAAAGAGAAAAAAAAACAATAAAATGGAGTTTCAAAACAGGTTAGTAGGAGACTTACAATAATAAATACATTGCAAATTGCTGTCTTTGAAGTAGTTATTCAGAGTACAAGACATGGGTGTGAAATCATGTCCAAACGATATTAGCATGAACCTTTCTTTTCAATGAACTAAGAGAAACTAGCTGTATAACTATTTTAAGTATCTTGTGTATAAATATATTTTTTTCTTTTTCCTTTCTCCTTCCCTCCATTGTATTTTGGCTTTTCTTTTGAGTAGTTTCATCCCAATTCACAATACCTATTGTACGTTTTGAATCTATTTTTTGAAGGTTGGACAGCCTTTTGATCCCGGTGCCAAACTCTTACTGGTTTATATTACACAAGTCTCTCCGATGATGGGCTAAGATTGGCAATTGCAACTTGTGTAGTCATGAGAAGTAGGGCAAAGATCAATTCTCGGGGCAGACAATGAATTAAGGATTCACTACATTATATCATTATTATAGAGGCCCTTTTTCTGTCCTCATTGCAGTCTGGGAAATTGATATTTGTATTTATTTATTTATTTTTGTGGCACTGGGTATTGAACTCATGAACTCACACTCACCATGCAGGCACTTCGGCCACTGAGCTAAATCCCCGGCCCTTGAAATTTATATTTGTAATCCCATGGAAATGTTATTGTAATTCTGGAGAGTTAATTCTAATCTAACACCTCCAGTACAACCCATGGCGAGAATAAAGATCCTATGACATATTTATAGTTATGGGCAGCTAAGGGTTCCTGAGTCCAGTCTAGATGAGGGTTCATGGAACAAAGCCCTTGATCCAGGGCCTGACTAGGATTTTATTAATTCATGATGAGGGGAGTGGCTAGAGGATGAGTGACTGGGAGAATGGTGGGAATTACATGAGTACTATGAGCTGGGCTAGGAGGCCAGAAAACACCTCTGCAATATGCAGACAGAAGGGTATGCAGAAAGACTAATCTGCATAACACAACTGAGGTAGCATCTAACTTTAGGGGGCCGGTGCTTCAGCTCTGATGTGCAAACCTTTTCTGCCCCTGGAAGTCATAGCCTCTTGTTTCGAGCTCAAACCCAAATGACAGCCCTGGAGCACTGGCTCTGCATCCCACTGGGCTCAGCTGTTTAGGGAGACACTGAGACAGGGAAATAGTGACTCTTGTCTGGCTTCAAAGATTACGCATCAGCACCTCAGCCAGCCCTACTCACATTGCTTAGAGCCAATTGAAGGGAGAAGGAAATAGTTTAGCCAGCTCTGTACGCATCAGTACATGGATAGGGCCAGGTTTAGCCAAAGTGGAAGGAATTGCTCTGTATTCAAGGAGAGCCATCCAGGTGGTCTTCTACACTTTATTATGCCATTATCTTTCATTATAGGGATGGATACACAACTACTCTGGATATTATAGATTGCTAACTGACTTTTTAGAAAATGCACTTCTTGAATTAAAAAGGTGATATAAAAATGTAATTTTTAAATGAAAATGTGTAAACTGTAAAAAATAATATTTAAGAATCACTCAGTTTTAAAAATTTTAATAGAGGAAAAGTACAGAACATTTATAAAAAGTGTTATCTTCCTCAACAACAGTCCTTATTCAGTTTTAGAGGCTGCCCAAATAATGCTTCTAAAAAAAGCATTGTAGAGGTACAATGTACAACAACAGGCAAAAAAAAAAAAAAGATTCTTCAAATTTGGTATAAGTATATACTTCTAGAAGGTATAGGACATGCCACATCAAAACACTCCTCTGATATATGGACAATTTTGAGCTAAAGGTAAACCATTAGTTTTAGGAAAAGCTTTTCTCCTCCTGTAACTACCTAAAAATAGAGCACGAGTTTCTCCTTTAAATACTGGAAGTTTCCATTTATAAAGGAAAGTTCAATTTTTATAGATTTCTCCTTGCCAGGATGTCAACTAACCAGTTGTCCAAATGACAATTCATCCAAGAGAATCTTGCCTGTGTGACAAGATAAGCTTTGCACGCCCCACATTTTCTCCTTTCTCTTGCCTGAACTTGTCACTCCCACCCAGGAGATCCGAGCCCCTTTAATATTGTATATCAACATTCCTCATGTTGCCACATCTTTGAGACTTATTTTTTAAGGACATTTTTAGGTATAGGTTCATCATTATAAAGTTGTTTTTCTTTTGTTACTATGTCTTCTATCAGTTTGATCTGTAGCCCCCAGAACCACAGATCTGTGGCTACTGAATCTGGGAGTGGTAGAAGGCAACCCCCCCCTTCTTTAGAGTAAACAACTTCGAACACATTTCAAAAGAAACCTGTGTTGTAGCTTCATCCCTGAGAAGTGGAATACTCACTCCTTGATTCTCAGTTCTTTGTGTCCTTGATGAAAGAATTCAGTGAAGACAAATAGGCAACCTTGAGGAGCCCAGGAAGAGTGCGTTGTGAAGTAGACAGATACATGCAGAGCCATAGCTCTGAGCGAGAAGGTGGAGGCATCTGCATCGAGGGTGGGTTTAGGTACATTTTTAGGCACATGAATGTTACTCCTGGGATTCAGGGAACTCTGGTGATTATGATGCTTCTAGACATTTCTCTTAGGGCTTATTTGGAATATCTATAGCTCAAAAATGTCTTCCTTGCTCTTTTCTGGTGGTCAGTGTTCCCTCATGGGCCTTAATCGTATAAGAACTTAAATCACGTCTCAGTGCAAGGAGAGAGGGTCTTTGAAGAATGTTCCTCTCGTCAATATCATTGGGCATAGGCCATGGAACCTAGGAAGGCTGAATGCCTCGTTTTGGAAATAGAGAGTCAGGGTGGCAGATTATTGGAAGGAATGTGCACAGTGTACACACCTAAAATGCCATTGTGTTGTGTGGGATTGCTTTAGGTCTGAGACCTAACAAATTATTATAAATGGGTTATACAACAAAGTCTTCTTGTGTTAACTATAACTGGTAAAGCATGCTATTTTGTACCCCCCCTTGTCCCTCAGGGCTGCCAGTTTCTAACTGCCTGCCAAATATCTTACATCTTCATTCTACTAGACTCAGTGAAAGAAAGTCCTAGCTTAATTTTATCCCTTCTCAATACAATTTCTCTTTTAGTCTTACTAGTGTTATGAGCTGAGTTGTATTCCCTCAGATGTTGTATTTTTTCATGTGTAGAAGCCCCAGTTCCTTGCACCTCAAAATGTGACTGTTTTGGGAAACAGGATTTAAAAGAGGCAGTGAAATTAAATGACAGTCTTGAGGGTGAGCCCTAGCACAGTATGACTGGTGTCATAAGAAGAGAGGATTTGGAGAAAGACAGAGTGAAGACACACGAGGACATAGAAAATGGACATCGACAAGCCAGGGAGAGAGA
>RJWT010002629.1:13186-40109 GCA_004365215.1 Cuniculus paca | reverse complement strand
GGAAATAAATACATGAAAAAATGTTCAGTATCATTGGTCATTAGAGAAATGCAAATTAAAACAACTCTGAGATTTCATCTCACTCCAGAAAGAATGGTCAGGATCAAGAAAGCCACCAACAACAAATGCTGGAGAGGCTGTGGGGAAAAAGGAACTCTTCTCCACTGTTGGTGGGAGTGCAGACTGGTGCAGCCACTTGGTAATCAGTCTGGAGGTTTCTCAAAAAGCTAGGTTTGGAAGTCCCATTTGACCCAGCTATTCTTCTTCTAGGTATATTCCCAGAAGAAGTGAAATCATCATACCACAGTGATGTATGTGCGCCCATATTTATAGCAGCCCAATTTGTAATAGCCAAATCTTGGAAACAACCCAAATGCCCATCAACTGAGGAATGTGTAAAAAAGATGTGGTACTTTTATGCAGTGGAGTACTATTCAGTTATAAAGAAGGATCACATTGAGGCTTTTATAGGTAATGGATGTGACTTGAGACCATACTCATAAGTGAAATAAATCAAACTCACATGTGTAAACACATCATTTCCCTAGTGTAAGAAACTGAAAGATTTAATAAGATACAAAATCTCTGATAAATATGGGGAAAAGGTTCTGAAGTGCAATCATGCCTTTATTCTTTTATTTGCTTGGTTTAAGTCTGTTTTCTACTGTTTGATAGCAATATGTGAGAAGATATGAGCAGCTTGTATGAAGAAAACAAAGGACATTAAAGTAGCCTTTGTTGATCTCTTATTGTCTGGTTTGAAGGCCTGTAATGTTTTCACTCTTTTATTTTATCTGGTTTTATATTATTTTGTTTTGTTTAAGTTTATTGTATGTGAATGTATGAAAATCCATTTTGAAGTAAAGAAGACACAGTAGGGTAGCCATTGTTAATCTCCTATTGTTATGTTTTGAAGATCTGTATTGCTTGCAGTGGTCTGTTCTGAAATGCTTTGTTGTGTTTAACTCTGTTCTGTTTTGTTTTGTTTTGTTCTCTTTAAAATAAAAAAAAATTATTACTTTATTTCTACAATGTAGCTGATCATACTGTATCCTTTCTCTCATTTTTGATGTTAGAAATTTGAGTGTTCTCTGTTCATCAGCTAGTGAATTTTCTTAGTTTCGTTGAACTTTTCAAAAAAGCGATTTTTGGGTTTTGTTGATTTTCACTATTTTCTACTCTATTTCATTTATTTTTGCTTAATGAATTATACTAATTATAATTCACTATTCAGATTTAATTTTTTCTAGTTTTTTAAGATGAAAGATGAGGCTGTTTACTTAGGTTCAACTTGCATTTCCAATATATCACTGGCAGCTATAAATTTCTCTCTGACAGTTGGGTTCTGTGGTGCATAATCATAATTCCAGTCTTTTAGGAGGCTGAGGCAAGAACCACCCCCCACCAAATTCAAGCCCAAACTGGACAAATCATCAATTTATCAAAAAGTTGGCTCAAAATATCTCAGTACAAAACGTAAAAATGGTCTAGGGACATGGTTCAGTGGTGAGGATCTGAGTTCAATCCCTAGTACTTCAAAAACAATCACCACCACAATAAAAACCCTCTAATACTACTTTAGCACTTTATATCCTATTTGTGTTCTTTTGTCATTCTTTGAATGATGACAAAGGAAAAGAATAACTCAAAAGGCAAATTCCTTATTTTCTCTCCTCTACTCCCCAAGGACATTGACCTCAATGATATCACACAGCACGTTTGGGAAGTCTTCCTGACTAGAAGGCAGCTGTAGTTGTATTTGCGTGAAAATTTATAACCAACCAGAATTAATGCTCTTATATTTCTCTTTCTACCTTGTCTGTCTGAGCTCTATTTTCCTATATTTGGCTGCAGTTGACTTCTCCAATAAATATTATCCCACATGTGCTTCCTTTGTGTTCTGGGAGAGCAAGGCAAAGCTGGTAAACACAGTTTGCAGATCTGTTAACACTGCTTACATTTTTAGTCACTAAGTGGATAGGATACTGGAATATCCTCACAGATCTGGACCTTTGATTCTATGCCCATGTCTAATCAGAAAACTGAAATTATTTATTCAACCATTTTAATGCAGCTGGATGTCATCTTCTACATTCCTACCAATGCTACCTGGGTTTACTAGTATCTTCTGTTTCAATTTGACTCAACAGTTTTATCAGATTTCGAACTAAGGGGTTTCTACCAGTCTCATCCTTTCAAAGGCTACAGTAATTTTTTCTTTTTACTTTAAAAAGGAAACAAGACAATAAAAACAATGGTACAGAATTGCAAAACAAGATACTGGGAAACTAGCAATAGTTAATATATCCTATTGTTATCTTCAAAATAGTTGCTCAGATTACAAGATATAGGCATGCATAAATGATCAAACAATAAAAGCACATTTTTAATAAATGATTTTCTAAATGGTATCTTATCACACTTTATATCTTATAGAAATTTCCTATATTTTAAGGTAAGTTCTACATCAAAATAAGAGTTGCATTATATATATATTTAACTTGTGTGATTTTGATTTATGTAATTATGAGCATAAAAATTATAAGTGATGCTGTCAAGGGGAAAAGAAGCAAAATCATCAGAATATACCCAATTGCCATGTTAAATTTATCTTGATTTGTCAGCATTTATACCAACATATTACCAAACCAGGTTGAATTGGATCAGTAAAAGGCAGCTATTTCATATTTTCTGAGTCTTTTGTGGAAATTTAAGAGAAGTTTGGACTGTATGCTATTGTCAATTTTAGGTGTACCCATGAGTTGACACCAATTTGGAAGAAACAAAAATCTTCATAAATTGAACTTGGACCAAGCCTTGACTTTTTCCCTATTTGTGGCTACAATGCTCACTTTTTTGTTTGTTTTGTTCTTTTGGGTACTGGAAATCGAACTCATGACCTTGCACTTGCCAGGCAGGAGCTTGTGCTGCTGGGCTAAACCGCCAGCCCTGCCTAGTCATTCTTAACTTATATTTAATTGATAAAAGTATTGAGTCAAAATGAAACAAGAGACACAAGTAAACCCAGGCAGCATTTGGTAGGAATGTAGAAGAGGACATCCAGCTGCACTAAAATGGTTGAATGAATAATTCCAATTTTCTGATTAGATTTGAGCATTGAATCAGATCTGTGATGATATTCTGCTTTTCCATCCACTTAGAGAATAATTGCATTTCTCTAAATGTGCGGCAAGTGTTAACAAATCCCTGTATTTACACTTACATATATTTTGCTTAGAATATCTTCCCTGGATTTACCATATCAATCCCTGCTTACCTTTTAAAGGCTTAGAAAAATACCACATTGTAAACATGGCTTTTCTGTCCCTCTTATTCTGAAGCTGATATCCTTTGTGACCTCTTAGGAGTATGAGCATAGCTATGTTGTGACATCGTGTACACTCGTTCCTGTCCTTAAACTATAAGATTCTTGAAGTTAGAGACTGTGTCCCATTTTCCTCTGTGTGTTCTGAGTGTAAGAAAATACTTGGCAAAAAGGATCACTAAAATGTTTATTGAATTAAATTGATCTTTGGCTATAAAAAACACCCTATTGTAGAAAATTGACTCTAGTTATTATTATAAAATTGCAGCCCTCAAGCATATAAAATAAAGGCACATATGTGGTCATTAGATCAAGTAGATAAATCTGTAAATATATACCCCAGAATAGCTGTCTTGTCATATTTCTCATGACTTTAAAGGACAAAATTGCTTAAAAATAGAAGGCAAAATAATGAAGAAATGTTCCACCGTTTGGATTCCATTTGTGCTTTGGTAGTTGAAGATAAACCACTGGAAAAAATGGTAGTAATGATAATAAAATCATTGAGCCTAAAATGACTTGGGTGTATGATTGCAGATGCCATGGGGCCTTTTTCTCCAATGATACGTGTTAACAAAAAATACTTTCATATGCTACATAGTTTACTTTAGAATTTTTTTGAAAGTCTAAGGAAACTTATGATGACTGACGTATAAAGTTTTTAAAAGAAATGACAGATAGATTTTAATGATTGATGTAATTATAGTATATTCTATGTCTTCTGAGTTCAAAATTTTAGCACATTTTACAAACTATTATGCAGGGGTAGAGGATCAGAGAATACTTTCAAAATAAATGTATCTTCTTACTCTTTATATTTTTTATCCCTTTAAGTACTACTATGGGATTTAAGAATGCACTATATAGTCCCTTTATAGCTAAATAAATGCTGTGGGTTAAATTGTCCAAATAGTGTATGTCTCAACTACTTAATACAAAATGTCTGCTGTTTATTCCTGTAGAATATACAATGAAGTAAATATTAATCCCATTCTTTACTGCTACAGGTAACAGTAAATTGATATCTATTCAAAGTAAAATGGTTTTTAAGAAAAAATGTTGCAATTTAAAGAAGAAAGACTTTTGTAGCAGAATATTTTAATATCTATATGTTATAATTAACATGCAAAAACGTCATATTTAAGGTTTGGGGTAAAATTGGGAAAACAGCTTGAGTGGAAATTTAAGATGAAAACTTTCTTCTTCTCATTACTATTTAGGGACTAGTAAGTTAAGAAGAACACCCCATTGTAAAAAATCACTTTTTAATTGTACCCTGTATTTTTGTATTTCCTTATGCATATTTATATTTGTGTATGTACATGTATGTGTGTACATTTATAAATGTGTATGTGTGTGGGAATATATTTTATAGCTAGCTATGTATTTTGCAGGGTTGTAGAAAATATATTGTTAAAACAAATGAAATGGTAGAGGGACCAGAGAAAGAACCATATTAGAATGGTTATTAGAGAAGCAATTTGGAGAAAACCATAACAGGCAATGGAGTTTGGAATTGAGATTTCATTTAGTCTGAGTTGGCTTCTCCACCTTCCAGTGGAATTATCAGTAAACCAAAGACCAGAAGGGACACTTTGTAAGGGAGTAGACTTTTAATGTTATTTGTGAAGAATAAGGAATTCTAGTTTAGTGTTAATATAGGTCTAGACAGGAGTGAAGTCTTCTCAAATGGCCCTCAGGGTTAAGTAAATTCATTCACGTGTTCAGCTATTGCCTGTTAAAAGAGTGCTCTATTCCAGGGTTTTACTGTTCAATAGTCCAATATGTTGATAAGCCAGATACTACCTCAGACCTTGGTGGGCTCCCCACCTGGGCTCAGTTGTGGAAATCCTTAGTGTAGAAACTAATTGCAAAAGAGAATGAGAACAGCCATAAATGTAAGCACATGTGTCCTTGGTACACAAGTGAGATACATATCTGTGTGTTGGAATATTTCTCAATTCTCAGGGGAAAAAAAAGGCTTTTTTAATTACAATAGAAGCCCTAAATCGAATTCCTTCTTGGAAGTCTTGAATAAAATCACTCACTTTATGTACATAGATGTGTCCTAGTTACGTTTCTTGTTGCTAAGACAAAATACCCAATGCCCAAAGTTAAAGGAGGGAAGGTTTATTCAGCTCACAGTTTGTGGAGGTTTCAGTCCATAGTTGGCTGACCCCTAGGCAGAATGGCAATGGCAGAGGTGTGTCACAGAGGAGAAGTGCTCATACCACCCACAAAGTACCAAAAGCAACAAGAGAGAGAAAAACAAGCCTCTTTCTGTATCCAATCTATTGGGACTAGGATGGTGAAAATCCAGTTGGTGTACTGATTTAAGTCATCACCCACTCTTCATGCTAGTATCCTTAATCCTAGTATTGCACCCTGAATCGTGACACACTCTAGATTCAGCCACCTCCGCAAAAGCCCCACCTATGACTGCATGAGGCTTTGAGAGGAATCTAGACACAAGTCATAACATCCTGCCTCTCTGTGAGGCCAGGTGTTATGTCCCTGACAGGCAGTGTGTGAAGCTGTAAGTGGTGTGAAGCTAAAGGTGCAGTAGAGAATCTTTGGCCTTCCAAAGATTCATATAGATTCCTTTATGCAAAAAGCATTTCTTTATTTCCAAAAGTAGTCAAATCCTAACAGTTTTATCATTGCTGAAACATTCAAGTCCCAAGTGGCTCTGAAATTGAAGAAAAACTCTTAGCTGTTATTCCCTTTACAAAAGAAAAGAAAGTTAAACACTTTCAACACACAATGGCACAAAATAAACATTATCCTTCCAAAAGGTACAAATAGGGGAATATAAATGAATGGGACCAAAGCAAGTGCAAAATCCATCAGGGCAAATATTAAGTCCTATAGTTCCATATGTGGGATCTGAGACAATCTGTGGGAAGATGTGAACCTCAAAGGCTTGGGTGGCTCTGCCCCTATGGCACTGCTGGTGATTGTGGCTCCCATGGATTCGCTCTTGAATGACTCTGCTCCCACCTTGCAGGTTTCCTCAGATGACCCACATTCCTGGCTTCTCCAAACTTATGAGGTCTCTACTGCACCTTTTGCTGTACACCACTCACAGCTTTGCACACTGCCTGTCAGGGCCCTACTACATGACCTCACAGATCTACTTCTGTAATCTGGGTGGAAGCTTTCCTGATCCCACAACTCTTGCATTCTGCATGCACCTAAAACCATGACAATGTGGATGACACCAAGGTCTGTTGCCAGCTTGAACAGTAGCCAGGCTTCTTTCTCTCTTGGCTGAAGGAATCCAATGCCTGTGAACCAAGTCCTGAGGAACAACTTCTCTAGGGCACCACCTTTCTGGAACATGGTGCTCTGGGGCTCTCTTTTCAAAGTAAAGTCTCACTTTTGCATGTTGAAGCTTCAAAGGGTAGAATCCTTCTGCTTCTTTTGATGCCTTAGGCCATGTTTTCTGTTCTTTTCTTCTGAAATATTTGACTTTTTCTTGCTAGTGTTTTCAGCAAACAGTTTGTCCTCTGTTTCACCTTTGCAGGCCACAACTTTACTGGAGCTTTCTTTATGGCCAGACTTCCTTTCTTGAATCATTTTGCTGGGTTCTTTGCTCTTGATTCTCAACATAAATCTTACTGAAAACCCCCAACAGTAACCATGCCACTGCCTCAATTTTAGACTGCTTTGAAATATCTTCAGCCAGATTAATTAGTCTAACAACATTAATCTCATTCTCATGAAAAGTCTCGAGACGAGCAAAATGTAGACAAATTTTCTGCTAATCCATCACCCACATTAGTTGGAGTCTAATGCACAATGCAGTCCTTCTTTCTAGCAGAAACGTCATGAGCCTCGTCTTTACTGGCATAATTGTGTCAGCTTCCTGGCCTTCTGAGCTCTGATCAGCATCTCCCATCAAGTATAGTCTAAGGCATTCTAGCTCTACTTTTTCAGCTGGCATCTCCAAACCTTTCCAAACTCTTTCCATTCTCACAAATGAGCTCCAAAGGCTCCTAAACCATATGATCAGGTACTGTCACAGCAATTACCCCACTTCTCTGGTATGTTAGTTACTTTTCTCATTACTGAGAGAAAATACCCAACACCTAAAGTTAAAGGAGGAAAGGTTTATTTAGTTCAAAGTTTATAGATGTTTCAGTCCATAGTTGACTGATTCCAAGGCAGAATGGTACATGGTAGAGGGGCATCCCTGGAGAATAGTTGATGGCATCCCAGCACCAAAAGCAACTAGAATTAAGGATAAACCTCTTTCTGTCCCTTATACTGTATCCAACTTACTGGGATTAGGGCAGTACCAATTGAATCAGTGGACTGATTTAGTAGTCACCTACCCTTAATCCTAGTACTCTTAATCCTAGCATTTCACTATGAATCAGTAAACACTACAGACTGAGCTGCCTCTTAAGAAGCCCCACCTATGACTGCATGAGGCTTTGGGGGGGACATCTAGACACAAACCATAGCAGTACGTCAACTATAAATTATTTATTTTTCATGCCATGGAAGCATGTCATGAGAAAAGCATGGTCATTCCTCTTAACTGTTTATGATTCTCAACTTCTCTAAGCTTTCAATGTATAGGTACTAGCACACAGGCAAAATTTAATTATTTTACCAACCTGCTTTATCTCAGGAAAAACAAAGAAAATATAAACTATGAAATTTGTGATTATTATGCATTTAGAGCAGCTAGTCAATTCCTGGTACTACCTTGAGCACATTTGAAAAATGGAAGTTATTGTAGAGATTTGCAACTCTTCTAATAAATGCATGCTGTGAATTCTAATGTGAGGAACAGTGTTTATGGTACATCTCAAGCTTATTTTTAAAATATAAACTAACAATATGTATTATATTGTTTTTTTGCCTTTGTAAATATAGAGTAAAACAACCAGCAATGTATAAAATCAAAACTCATACAGCACCCTTGGCCCATACATTTTAAAACATCTACAGTAACATGGATACAGTTTTTGTAGATAAAAGGCTTTATAATAATTACAAAGACAAGGTGATATCATATTGTGTGATAATTTATCTGTAAGTAATTATACTCTGTGTGAAATTTTACAGACTAGTTAAACATTTTATGTATTAATCTGATTTCTAAATGCTGACTTAAATAAACTGGCTGTATAATATGTTGGCATTTTTCTACCTATGCATTCATTCTGAATTAATGTACCCCAGAAATGCACTTGGAAGACATGAATACACTTTCATTGCAAACATATTTTGATTGGTTATAACAATTAAAAGTAATAGGTACCATCACATATAAAAATGTCTATCTTTCATCTTTGTCATTGTTGTTTTAATTAAATGACCTTCCCAAATTTATTATAAGAACTTCTTTTTCTTTCCTGGATAGCCTTAAACTCACTATGTAGCCAAGGCTGGCCTCAAACTTGAGACACTCCTTCTACCTCATCCTTCTGAGTGCTGGGATTGTGGGCATGTGCCACCATGCCCAGTCTGTATACTTAAAGGATTTGTATAATAACTGGTAGACAATATCCTTTGGTACTCATGACCTCTTGTGAAAAAGGAAGCAAATACATAATCTTTGTCTAATGCAAACACTGGAAATGAGGCTGGTAGTTTGGAAATATGTGGGCCTTAATTATTGGACTGTTATTTCCCCTTCTACATTCACCATAACCAATGTGGTCAAATGTTGAACTTCTTCTAAGCCAACAGTCCTGAAGTGTAACTTGTAAGCAAGACAGCCTATCATGCTTCCCTTTCAGAAATCATTGTATTGCAACATCCCAGTCAAATCATTCCCTTTTTATGCAGGAGCTTGGCGCTCCATACTTTGCAGATGTCAGTGCTAGCTTGTAGTGTTCATGTCGCCTCTCTTATGGTCCTTTTGGAAGTGTACCTTATTTAATTAGCTATTTGCCCATGTATCTTCTACCATAACAACTGTGTTAGGTAAAATTGCTATAACTTCCCCAGTTGCCAAAAAATTTTCCAGTCAGTGTTGAGACTCCATCATTCCCCCCAAGCATGGTCACTTTACTGATCAGAAAAAACCTGAGTTCAGCTATGTTGCTGTTGGTTTCCATAGTGTATGCCCCTGTGGGACTTTACAATAAATGCTCAAACTCATCTGCAAAAGTTGAAAGCAAAATCTAAAACACTTGTAGGAATTTACATCAAAGAAATAATTGTACAAGTGTGTGGTTATCTCACTAAATCATCACAAGCATATGATCAATTGACCTGCTTATATTTATGAAGAACTGAAAATATTCTAATTATTTAATAACAGATGAGCAAATAGAATAGTGACACCTGTATGATGCAAAATAATGTGTTAGACTACATACATTTATTGACATGGAAAATTTTCATTGATTAAAAACTTATTACAAAACAATATGTAAAGAATCAACCTATATTGATAAAAGTAAATACTCAAATATGTATATACAAACAATGAAATGAAACAATAAGATACTATTTGTATTGAAAAATTAGAATTATAGGAATTTTACTTATAACTAGTTTTCTATGTTCTTATTTTTTACCATGCACATTCATTACTGTGTAACACTAATTCATATAATACTTGAGAACTAATCATGTCCTTATCCTACTCTCTTAAAATACTTTCTCCCTAACCCACTTTTGTTAGCACAAAAAAATTCTCCCTAACCCTCTTTAGCTGGCACCTCTTTTCTACTTTCTGTTTAGACCTAAACCTCTTCAAATATTAATGTTCACTTTTATTTCAATTTTCTCACTTTGAAATCATTTCTCAAACTATTCTCATTAGCTTTTATCATTCATCACTCCTTTGAAGTTTTCACAGAAGATGATCAATAAACACTTGTTGCTAAATCTTAGTTTTGTAAATTCTGTATGTCTTGAACTCATTGCACTGTTGACCTTCTCTTCTGCAAGTAGACACTTTCATGACATCCTGAGATTTAACACTATGGCATGTGTGAAATGCTAGCTACTTTTTAAATTTTCTCTTTCCAACTGAATCATGAACTCCATGAAGACAGTACAGAACCAGTGTTATTCATTATTCCAGGTACAATGTCTCATGTAGTAGGTAGCCAAATCCGTATCAAGTAGACCTGGTGAACAGAAGAATAATATATTTATTAAACATCACTTGAACATCCTGACATTTTATTTTGCCATGTATTTTAGTCGCAGGAATCTAAATAACTTTAGTGTCATACTTGATTACATAAAGCCCTTATTACTAAATTTTTGGACAGGACAAAATAAAAAGTGTTCAGAGCTGCATGCTGAAAAGTGGGCACATGAAGTCTAGTTAAAATATAATGTAGTAAAAAGAGGAAACCAAATATGAGAAAATTCCAATTTTCTAAACTCGCTGGTAGAATCAGCAAAGAACCACTTGGTTTAGTTTCTCTGTTCCATCCCTAACCTACAGTTCTAGGAATCAAGCTCAATCTTTAAATTTAACCCACACATCAGCAGATAGGTAAACAAGAACAAAAACACAAGGTGCTGTGATTTATGGAAATAAATCACATTAAAGATACACAGCTGCAAAGAATGTAATTAAAATTGAATGATTCAGTTTACCAGTTGTATCTATAATTTAAATTAGGAGTTGTGAGCTTATTTAAACTGAGTTCTGAGATATCCTCTCACTCAGGTCACTGAGAAAACAGCACTTGACTCTCTGGAGCAGAACATAATCCTCATTTCTTTCCATATCCTTTCTGGGCTCTGTATTTGGGATTAAAACAAAAACAAAAGCAAAAACAAAAACAAAAACCAAACAAACAAACAAAACACTTCTGCTTGACACAGTTAGATTCTGACTATATATTTAGTTGATGCAGAGAGGGAATTCCTCTTTCTTATGTGAATGCAAGGTAGTTACCAAGTGCAAAAGGAATAGTGGTTTCTTGTCTCCCATATGATATGTGGGCTTGGGCTGGTGACCTTGCAATTTCCCTTAATGAGTTTCTCAAACAAGCATTTGAAGTGAAAAGAAAATTACATTTTCGCTTTCTTCAAAATTCTAGCAATTTGTTCCACAGTGCAAAGTATATAGGGCAAAATGCCATGAATAATAGGACTCTATTCATTCAAGATGAAAGCAGGAATACAGTTTTGTTCACTCACTATACTTCCTTCTGTGCCTTATATAGCAAAGAAAAGCTTTATTTGTTAGGCATGGGATTCCTAAAGATAATGCCCAATTCAATACTATTTGAAAATAAAAGGAGTGTATCTCGTTTTGTTCTCATTGTATACAAGAGAAAGATGCACCACATGAGAAGTTACCATACATCAAAATAACTATGGACTTGCCCTTGAAAACCAAACAATCACTTACCATGTTTGAAGCATCATAGAAATTTGTTGTGTTTTTGTAAGCAATTTTGACCAAAAATCATAAAGCAAAGGGGACTCAATTCATTTAATTTCTAATTAGTTTAGATTACAGATAGCCAATGCCAACAAAATCATTCACTTGGGTAATAAAGGCAGTAAAATCAATTTTTTTCTTTTTTTTCTTTTAAAGATAATAAAACAAAACAAAATAAAACAGAACAAAACATAAGAACAGAACAATGCAAGCAACACAGGACTTCAAAACAAGACAACAGGAAATCCACAGTGGGTACCATAGTGTGTCTTGTTTTCTTCCAAATAGTTGTTCACACCTTCACACACAATAAATTCAAACAAAACAAAATAGTATAAAACCCATCGAAACAAGAGAATGAAAGCATTACAGGCCTTCAAAACCAGACAATAGCAAATCAACAATGGCTACCTTAATGTCTCTTGTTTTCCTCAAAATAGCTGTCCATACCTTCTCACATATCACAATCAAATAATAGAAAACAGAATAAAACCAATCAAATTGAAGAATAAAAGCATTATTGGACTTCAAAACATGATGATAAGAAATCAGAAATGGCTTCCATAATGTCTCATTTTCTTCAAAGTATCTGTTCATACCATCACACTTAATAAAATCAGTTCTTGTAAACTCTTTAGCAGTACTTCTACACATGTATAAGCCTAGACATGTACATCTGTCCTTTCTGTGTTAGAGGGAATAACAACAACAACAACAAAAAAAAAAAACAAGAAAAATATGAAACAAAAGATACAAATAAATAACAATAAGAGAGACCAAAACAATAACAATATAGGATTTCAAAACAAGGTGGTATGAACATAAAAAGGTTGTTATTTTGTATAGTTATCTTCTAAAGAGTTACTCAGATTACCAGATACAGATATGCAAAACTGATCTGATCCTGTTAACTGTTTTTTTCCAAGAACTAACAGAATTAGTAGTACAATCATCTTAGCTATCTTAAGGGTGTATATACAAATTTATATCTTTTTTCTTTTCTCTTCATTCTTTTCTCCTTTTCCCTGAGTTATTTTTTCCCCTTTGAGAAGTTTCTTACCCTTTCACAATATTTATTGAAGACTTTGTATCTTATTTACTCTTTCAGTTTCTTACACTAGGGAGACAATACATTGTTTACAAGTATGAGCATTTTTTTTGATGATAATAAACTGATTGTGTTACACAAATGTTAAACTTTAATGTGTCAACTTTAATATAGATGATGCTGGGTCTCCTATTCAAAGGGCTGTGAAACAGATTTTTACACACTCTTATCAGGGAGAAAGACAGGACAAACTTCAGTTGTTTAGCAGTTTGTTTTATGTCAACCATTGTACCAGATGAAAGAGTATATCCAAGTTTATCTTCTTTTCCATTGTTAAATCCATGCTTTTTGGATTTAGGATCCTAGCAATGATAAAGCATAGGGAAGTACATGGATATATACTTAGCATGACATTGGAGATGGGACCAACATAGAAAATGAGAACCTTCATGTAAATGATTTCATTTTGTTACATGGTCTGACTGACGAGCGTCCAAGGAACTGGGTCAGGGCCTTCTATAGGCGATGGTGAGGCAGATGTGGAGGGCTGGTGTTAAAAGGAGGACAGCAAAGTGATGCTTAGCATTTATTGCTAAATACTTGTTCTGTTCCTTCCTTCTTTCCTTTTCAATCACTATATTATTTTTACTGTCAAATTTTAACTTTCTAAGAGCTTCAAGTGATTGTTTTCCTATTCTGTTCTTTTTAATGAATACTATATTTCACCTGGGGATACTAGGCTGCTTTAAAATTGTTTTATTCTCCTCTCTGTGTTGTCTTTGTTCCAGGATCATCCATTCTTTTATTGGTGTCAGTCTGTGCTTTCACTTTAGAGGTTTTCCTCCACTGTATGCATTATGGTTTGAGTCTATTTGTTCGCCCAAACCTCATGCTATCATAGGTAGGGTTTTTCAGAGGTGGCTGGGTCTAGGGTTTGTGATGCTGGAATTAAGGGTGTCCCACCTTGGGTGTGAGTGCTATCAGTTCTAAGGCAGTTATCCTGCATTGGATATAAGGGACTTGCTTCTTTCTCCTGCACTGCTTGCTGCTTTGTGATTACCTGCTCAGCCATGCACTCCTTCTCCTCTGTGATGCCCCTTTGTCTTGCCATCCTGTCTTAGAGTCAGCTGACTATGAATTCAAGCCTCTACAAACTGTGACCTGAAATAAACTTTTCTTTCCTTAACTTTGGGTATTTTGTCTCAGGAATGAGAAAAGTAACCAAGATAGAATGTTTATCTGTGACCAGTGATATATAGTTTGGAAGAAAACATCTGAAATCTGATGGAAAATTTCACAGAAGGACACAGGAATGAAACCATTTATTATGTGGGTAAATAATTTTATTTAAAGAGCAATTAGACAACAATAATTTTTTATAGGAAGTTCTCCTTACAGTTAAATATCTATAGGAATGTAATTTAGGGCCCTGTGCCCAGAAAATACTTTTAATATAATTCTTTGAGAGGTTTTAATGGAATAATATTTTATTAATTTTTAATCTTATTAAAGGTAATGAGGTGATAGTTTTAAGCATTATGTACATTGACTTTCAGAAATGTCTTTGCTATCAGTATAGTGTCTTTTTTATGTTCTCAAATATACAAACATCTTTATGAAATAAATTTTATTATTTCTCTAGTTGACACTAAGTAGTCACTTGGCTAGCGGACATAAATTAAGAATACAGGAGTATGTGTGCAAACATAATAATGCTCACTTTTTAGTTTGTGCTCAATTTTTTGATTCCGATATGCTAAGTGTCCCCAGCCTCTGAGGTTTTTTGAGTTTAACTGAACTTAGCTTTTCCACTGCATTTTCTTTCTCTCTTTTTTCCCCTGTCACGTTTGGGTATCTGCTTTCTTCTGAGTCCTTTATTACTTACCTACCTTCTTTTGATATCTGATAACACAGACAGGCTGTCTCTTAGCAAACTTACTTCCTTTTCTTCTGAAACAGAGGTCGATTTTTTTTCCTGAATCTGCCTCACAGCTCTGTGACTGAGTTCTGATAATGAAATATGAAGGTGATAAGCACCTTGTAGAGGCGGGGGTCATAGTAGTCTTTTGCATAGTTTTATTCTCTTTCATTCATTCTTCCACAATCATCTTGGAAACCATATAATAAAAACAGAGGCATTCTGTAGACTTAATTGTGTGCTTCCAAATTGAAGTATGTTTAGGCTGTTACCCACAATATAGCTGTTTGTAGACATAGACCTTTAGCATATAATGAAAGTGAAGTGAAATCATAAGGATTAATCTACTGAATTTAGTGTTCTTATGAGGAGAGACACCAGAGAGATCTTGCTCTATGCTATCTGAGGGGGACACAGCAAGAAGGCAGTCGCTAGAAGCTAAAGAGAAAGACTTTAACAAAGACCCACCATGTGGGCTCCTTGGTAGTGAACCCCCAGTTGCCATAACTTTTGAGAAAACAAATTTCTATTATTATTTCTACTATTTAAGACATGTTGTCTGTGGTATTATGTTATGACTGCCTGAACTCTTATGGAAGGTACCGTCCTTCCTTCAAAGGATCTTTTTAACACTGTGTACTAACTCACAACTTATCTTCTCAGCTAGGAGAATTAATCTAATTAGAATATATATATATATATATATATATATATATATATATATATTTAAACCATGAATGGTGTTATTTGCCCTCAAATATCAATAAAGAAAACCAACTGTGGTGTTCTAAGATCTACGAATCTGGCTCACCTGAATAAGATGTCTTGGAAATGACAGAATGGGACCTGGGATGAAGTCAGTGTTTCCCCTACTCTTTTCTATTTGTAATTGACTAGACATTTGAATTAGATGAGTCATTTGCTCTGGGAGTGTTCATCTTCAACTGAGCATAATGGAAGCTAATCATAAGACTTCTGACCCCCAGGTATATTCTCCGATCTAAGTTTACCACAACTTTACAATGCATACTTTAATCTCTTTTTTTAGCTTTTTCTTTATGTTTTTCCTGTTTAGTAGCACCGAGTGTTGAATGCAGGGCTTCATACATGCTAAGCAACTGAAATACATCCCAGTCTCCCTTTTTTAGCTTTCTGTATTTTATCTTCATTAGACAAAACCTACAAGCAAGAAGAAATGAAGATGTTCCAAACTTCAGTAGGATAATTAGACTTTTGCTGGTAGTCAATGTCGTATGCTAAATTCCTGGTTTTAAATTCCCTAAATTCACACATTCTTAATGGGATAAGTCTTAGATTTTTAGAAAAGCAAAGTCTTTTGGTGGGTAAATACATATTTAGATTCAAAGTCAATGAAAGTATACAGAGTTCCTGTTGTTTACCAAAGCAAATGATATAACACTAGAGAAATCGATGAACCATGAAACTCTACCACTTTTTATTTAATCATTTGACACTTAGGAAGAAGCTTTTACATATTTGAATCTTCCGACATGAGTAATCTCCCTGTGAATATTGGTGTAAAGAGAAAACTTTCTGCTTATTACATTGATGGACTATGCACAAATAGAAAACAAACAAACAAACAAACAAAAACAAACACCTAGATAACCAAGGAGAAACTAATTGTTGAAAGAGCAATTCCATTTTCACTGCCAATGTTATATTGGGGCACAAGAAAAAATGGCACACAAACTAGACAAACATGGATCCCACTAATTCATACAAGGTACCATGCACGTAACTCCACTGTGAAATCTCTTCTAAATACACTTGCACTAAACTATCTGATAAGATGGAGTGTAGGTTCTAGGTTGGGTTTTAGAAACTAAGAAAAGCATTGGGAAGCATTCATAAAGAAGCAAGTGATATTGTTACTGTGCTTCATCATTATAGAAGGGTAGGAACATTCAAGGAAAATGAAACCAAGGGGAATGATGGAAGTACGCATTGGAGGTGGTAGCTATAATGCAGATAGCAATGAGCGGTAGTGTCACTGTGTTGGGAATAGAGGTGCCCATTGTAAAATGTTGCGATGAAAGAATAATTACTTGTGGAGTGGTAGTACATGGAGGGGATTTAAGTTTATAATATATATGAGGGAAATGAAATCAGCTTGTAACAGAGATCACTGCATAGCCATGTTTATTGAAGCATTATTCATAATAGTTAAGATATGGATCTACCCAAGTGCCATCAACAGATAAATAGATAATGAAAATTTAGTACATAAATACATAATGGAATATTTATTCAGTCATAGAAGTGAAAGAAATTTTGCCATTAAAATAGATGAAGCTTGAAAATATTATATTAAGGAAAATTATCAAGATACAGAGTGACAAATAAGTACCACACATTACTTTTTGTGTGTGGAAGCTAAAAAAAAAGTGATCTGAATGTAGAACAGTGACAATACAGGTTGAAAAGGCTTAGAGAGAGATGGATAAAGGAAGGTTGACTTTGATTAGTGAATCCTGCAGACATGTGCTTAAATATCACCTGGTCCCATTAACATGTGCAACGAATGCATATTAATAATAAATACAACAAAATATTTTTAGAAAACCTATACGAGTACATACGAGCTTACACCCTTCTGTAGCATTTTCAGGAAATAAGCACTGTAAGTATTAAACACTTGGGTAAGCTAATTGTTGTTATTATTTTTTAACTACTTCTTAAACAAACACTTGCTAAGAGAGTAGGTATTAAATGAAGGTGTCAAACTGCTATACCCAGTATGATGTGAATTAATGGCATAGAAGATGATATTTAAAGTGTCTGGCTGAAGATTTGTTGTTTTATGGCAAGATTTAGCATTGCTCTATGTTTGGAATTGATTTTCTTTCAGGAAATCTTGTTTCTTAAATCAGTAATGTGAGCAGGTACGTGGTGCCTCTTTGATAATGTATAAAATGCCTGTTTCCATTCTTCAAATGGCACATAAAAGGTAAAAATAAACAATGGATTACTTCTGACAGTTTTGACTACCTTTTTTTTTTGGCTTTGAGTACAAGTTACGCAGGGAAAAGTACTTCAAACCAGTGCTTAGTGTCTTTATTTTTTCTTCTTTTTATTTTTTTCCTGGGGGTATGATTAACTGATTCAACCACCATTGGTGCTGTTTATGTGGACTGTGGGTGGTCAGCATATGCAAGGAAGTCGAAGGCGTTCTGCTGTATGTTGAGACTGACATCAGCTCCTAAGGCTCTTTATCCTCCGAAAGCATACTCAAATGAGGACCACATGCTAATATTGGCTACAGCACCTGTGATCTGGACACTGGTGTATTTCAATTCAACCTTTATAACAAAAAGCTTGTAATATATATATTAAGATAATCCCAACATTCCTTTGGAGGAAAAAGATTTAAATTGGCTGTTAAGACCATAGACTCGGTGTATACTTGCTGTTCTATTAAAGAAATTTTTGTATTCCTCCTTCTGTAGTCTTAATGGACTTTCATAAAAAGACATGTAAAGATTGGAGTTACAATACACAGCACTAAGAAATATTTTATAATGGGTATCCTGAACTCACTAGGACCTTAATATCTATCTCATGTATGTTTTATTTTAACTAATTCTCAAAGGAATTTACTATATTCTTGCTTATCTATCTATACAATCATTTTATGTTCTTAAGATTTATTCAAAGATTGTTGCCAAATAATTTAACAATCAATGAAGCTGCACTATAAAAAAGCGGCCACTGAGATTAGAAGCCAACTGTGAACAAACAGTTACAGGCTGAATGTCAGACCTCAGTGATATTTTCTTGGTTGTTGCTTGATAACGGAGAGTGGCTGAAACACAGTGATGAACTTTTCAAGAAAGCCTGTATTCGGTAAATGTCCACTACCCCACTGTGAAAGAGCCTGTATTTTCATTCACAAAAATACCAAGACTTTGTAAAACAAATAGAGAAAAACAAGGTCACTGAACCTGAACTTTAAGTAAAACTTCCTAAATTGGGACTGATGTTTCTACCTATATTGTCATTTTTTTAATTCCTTCATAAATGATCTTATTATTTTATTATCGGTATAGGTGTGAAGGACCACCACATCACCCTCCTCCTAGCCCAAATGTGAGGTTCTGGCTGCCTTGTGGCCTTTTGTTCCCTGTGAACAGCTGGTTGTCCCAGTTCCTGGCTAATCAGGCATTTTGTCTCTTGCTCTTTCTTTTTGCCATGTGCCATAACACCTGGCAGGACACTGGGGCCCACTGAAGGGATTGCTGATATATAGGCTCCCCAGGAATTGTAAAGCAGGTACAGCTAAATCTGGACTCAACTGTGGAAATGAGAAAGATGTCCTTAAACTTTCTGCAAAACTTTACTCATGCATATGCCTCTGAACTTTTGAACATTACATTCCCTGATTTCATTATACCAGCAGGCATTGTGAAGTTGGCAGTCTGAAGCCACTAAAAAATTCATTATACTAGCAGGCATCATGAAGTTGGTTTGTCTTCTCAAGGCAATGCAAACCATCCCAGTCTCTGTTGTCAGATTACTGATGTGACTCCAAGACCCCAGTGTGGTTGCACGTATTTGCTGGTTGAGGATATGGTGAAGTGGGAATGACCAGTAATAAAATGAGGCATTGAATAAACAGTAAGAAAACTCGAGAAGCCAGAGAATTAAGTGAAGATCCAAGCACAGAAGAGGCAGCAATGTAAGAGAAACTAACACCTAAAGCAAAATAGGCAGGTTTGTTGCAGCACAAAAAGTATCAGCCATTGCAAAGGGACTGTATCTGTCCCTTTGCTGCCTTTTAATGGCTTCTGTTTGGGTTAGATTACTACTATGGGTTGTCAGGCTTAGTGTCCATGCCTCAGTGATGATACACAATAGTTGGACGTGAGTGTGTGTGTGTGTGTGTGTGTGTGTTTGAAAGACATTTTGAATTATTTTTTTATTTTATTTAAAAAAAATAGAACAAAATAAAACAAAGCAAAACAAAACAGAATAGAGACAAACACAATATAGCATTTCAGAACAGAACACTGCAAGCAATACAGGTCTTTAAGACATAGCAACAGGAGATTAACAATGGCTACCCTAGTGTCTCTTGCCTTCTTCGAAATGGTTGGTCATACATTTACAGACAATAAACTCAAACAAAACAAAATAATATAAAACCAGATAAAACAAAAGAGTGAAAGCATTACAGGCCTTCAAGTCAGACAACAAGAAACCAACGACTACCGTAATGTCCCGTTTTCTTCAAAAGAGCTGTTCTTATCTTCTCACATATTGCAATCAAATAGTAGAAAACAGACTTAAACCAATCAAATAAAAGAATAAAAACACCATTGGACTTCAGAACCTTTTCCCCATATTTATTGGGAATGACACTTTGAATTTTTTAGTAACTTCAAATTGCATCATCTACAGAAATAGTTCTCAAAATTGCCTGGGTATCAGAATTACCCTAGTATTTTATTAAAACATTTTACTAGGGTTCCACTCCTGGATATTCTATTTTCTTAAGTCTAGGTGTGACTTGGCCACATACATTTTTAGGCAATTTTTATGCAGTTCAAAAGTAGAGTTTAAAAAGTAGAAGAGGACAAAGGAGTCAGGAAAGTTATGAGAATACAATATTTATTACCATGGTATTTGTGTGTGTGTGTGTGTGTGTGTGTGTGTGCATGTGTGTGTGTACTGGGCAACAAGGAATGTTCTTTGGAATTAAGGTATAATGAACTGAAACTGAAAATGCTAGTGATAAATTTTCAGCAATCTCAATCTCCCCTGTTTATCTTTTTATGTTAATCATATTCTATCAATTCTGAGTTAAAGATGGATAGATATTTTCACCTTGGTATCCTAAATTGTTCTCATAAAACAAATTTGTGATGTGTTTATGATATAAATAATATGCACTGTTGGAGGTTGATAAAACAGGGGCTAACAAAATGATGAAGTAAATTAGTGCTACTCCCTTGTTCTCTCCAAAATAATGGACAATATCATCAATGAAAATACAAGGAATTATGCAAGACAGATGCAATAAAAGTTCCCAAATGAAACCAGCATTGAATCTTTTTGATCTGAGTTGATTTAGCCTTCAGTTTAAAATTAGTAGTCCATTTTTTTTAAGCAACAATGGATATTAGCACTGCAATTTTTTTGTGGGAACCTTTTTGGGATCATAGGAGGAAACATGCCATATTTGTAGGAAGCACTTTCTCCATGAGGCAAGTTGAAAAAAGGAAACTGCTTTTCTTGGTAGGGGAGAAATAAAGGTTAAAACACACAATTTTGTGCCTCAAAATAACTTAATCACTACTAGAAAAATCCCCTTCACATACTAATTATTTTATTCCTTCTCTCCAAACTATCTAGAGTTAGTTTGTCTAGAATAGTTTGGAGATAGAGTGACTCAGTCAAAGATTAACATATATATTCTGGGAAGCATCAGTGTGTGATATGAAAGGATACTACATCTGTTAGAATTTGGTAAGGAAATTTAAAAACACTTTATCTAGGGATTGGTGACTCTATTTTGCTCCAAAAGGCATCAGCCAAAAAGAACTCCATTTTGTGTTTCTGAACCATGTAAATGGTTAGTGGGATCTTTTGTAAGTCTGGCAGAAAGACCAGTAATTTCATAGTAATGTTTGGCAGCAATAAACATCAAAACTGAAAAAGAAAAAGATGTCTTCCTAATTTCCAACTTCAGCCCATCATATGTGTAAGTACAAATGACTGGCTGAAATACAGTTTTTCCCAGAACCTAAGAAGAAACTGAGGCTGAGAAATAAAATTTTTAAATCATTAATTATAAACAAGTGATTAAAGTACAAATTACAATTTATAATTTATTATAAAGTAAACTTTGTTGTAATTGCCACCCATAAATTCCTATAAAAATGTGCTCATTTTATTCAAGCTATAGCATTTCTGCTATCATTGATAAAAAAGTTGATGGCATTCTGTTTTTGGCAATAATAGGAATAAATTAATGACCAAAGTTGCAAGCAGGGAGTAAAATAGCACAATAAGAGAACTGTTGAATTTGTATTAAAATGAAATATGCAGTTCTAAAGCTATCCTTTATATATAGAAACATTTTTCTGAGTGTCTTTTTTTTGACTTGGCTTGTGATGGCAAAATATTGTAAAAAAAATAAAGTGATATGCAAAAGTAACTGTATGAAAATGTTTCACCATACATTTCTAAAATAAATGCTACAATACTTCAAAAGTCATTCCTGGAAACAAATATTACCCTGAATCCAAAACCAGGGAAGAATCAAACCAATAAAGAGAACTACAGGCCAATCTCCCTAATAAACATAGACACAAAAATGTTCAATAAGATACTGGAAAATAGAATGCAGCAAATTATCAAGATTTTTACAGCATGACCATGTAGGATTCACCCCAGGGACACAGGAATGGTTCAACATACACAAATCAATAAATGTACTACACTATAGAGCCTTTTCCTGTGAGTCAATGCCATTCATTGACTACAGGGGAAGAGAACAAGAATTCACCAAGAGGAAGCCCTCCCCACAAACCAGCACCATGTGTGGGCCACTGCCGACAGGGGAGCAGCCAGACACCAGCCCCTTCCGGAGCGTGGTCTGGAAAACAAGAAAAGTCAAACCCCTTCCTCCTGTAAGCCACTGGCTGATCTGGAGAAACAGAGGCTGTGATGATAGCTATTGAGGTGAAAGACAATTTGATGCTTGTGTTGTTTGGTGTATCACTGACTTTGCAGGTCTAGGTCTAGTGGTCTGATCATCTATTCAGAGGATAACAGTATGCAGTGTGGCATCTATGGGGGATCTCCTTCTGAAGGTGGTAACCATCATTAATTCCCTGTTATCTTGTTTTGAAGTCATGTATCATTTTCACTGGTTTGTTGGGTTGGGTTTTACACTGCTTTGTTTTGTTTGATGTTGTTATATCTGATGGCATGGGAAGCTATTTCAAAGATAGCAAGATACATTATGTTAGCCATTTTTGATTTACTGTTGTCTTGTTTTGAAGTCCTTTATTGCATTCACTGTTTTGTTTTTATTGGTTCTATTCTGTTCTGTTCTGTTTGATTTTTACTGTGTCTGAAGGTATCCGCAGCTATTTTGAAGACAATAAGAGGCATTATGGCAATTATTGTTGATTTTGTATTGTTTTGAAGTCCTGTGTCACTTACTCTGGTTTGTTTTGATTGGCTTTATTCTGTCTTTTTTTGTTTGGTTTTATTCTCTTTAAAATAAAATAAAATAATTAATAAATGTAATACACCATATTAACAGAGTCAAGGACAAAAAATCATGATCTTCTCAACAGGCGCAGAAAAAGCATTTGACAAAGTCCAATAAAAACCCAAAAAACTGGGACAGATGGCCTTTACCTCAGTCTGGTAAAAGCTATCTATGGCAAATCAAAAGCCAACATCATACTAAATGGGCAAAACCTGAACATTTCATTTTAAAATCAGGAACAATACAAGGATGTCCACTATCAGCACACCTATTCATTATAGTTCTAGAAACATTAACCAGAGCAATTAGACATTAGCAAGAAATGAAAGGAATAAAGATAGGAAAAGAAGAAGTGAAATTATCATTATTTGAATTTGACATGATACTCTACATAGAAGACCCCAAAAACTCCACCAAATGATATATAAATTTATCAACTAAATTCAGTAAAGTAGTTTCATTCCAAGCCAACACTCAAAAATCAATCGCATTCCTATACACAAGCAATAAATTCACTGAGAGAGAAATTAGGGAAGCCACACCCTTTACAATAACATCCAAAAAATGAAGTACTTAGGAATCAATCTCACAAAGGAAGAAAAAGATCTATACATTGAAAATTACAGTTCTCTGAAGAAGGAGATCAAAGACTATATCAGAAAATAGAAAGATATCCCTTGTTCTTGGGTAGGAAGAACCAATATAGTGAAAATGGATCTACTCCCAAAACTGTTGTACAGATTTAATGCAATCCCAATCAAAACGCCATTAGCATACCTAACAGAACTAGAAAAAATATTCCTAAAACCCATTTGGAACCAGAAGAGTCCTAGAATAGCAAAAGCAAACCTGGGCAACAAAGGCAAGTCAAAGTACATTGCAATCTCTGAAAAAAAGCCACTGTGACAAAATCAGCATGGTACTGGCAAAAAAAAACCAAAAAAGAAAATAACAAGACTCAAGGACCAAGTAGAACAGAATAGAAGTTGTAGATGCAATTCCAACACACTGAGCTACCTTATCTTTGATAAAGGAGCCAAGTATGTTGACTGGAAGAAAGATAGTCTCTTTAATAAATGGCCTGGAAAAACTGGCTTTCCACATGTCAAAGATTAAACTAGACCCATGCCTATCATCTTGCACTAATGTCAATATGGATCAAAAATATAAATATTAAAACTGAAACACTAAATCTACTGAAAGAGAAAATAGGTAGTAATTTTGAAGACATAAGTGTAGGCAGAGACTTCATGAATAAAACCTATACCTCACTGGAAATATTACAAATGGGATCTCACCCTATTAAAAGTTTTGCACAACAAAAGAAACCACCAACAGAGTGAAAAGACAACCCACAGAGTGGGAAAAATTATACCCAGTTGTCCCTCAGACAAAGGACTTATATCTAAAACATATAAAGAACTGAAAAAACTGGGCCTCCCAAATTAAAAAACTCAATCCAAAAATGGACATTTAAAATGAATACACACTTTTCTCAGATAAAGAAATATAAATGACAAATAAATATATGAAAAAATGTTCAACATCATTGGTCATTTGAGAGATGCAAGTTAAAACATCATTAAGGATAAACTGGATATTTTAATATTTATTTATTTATTTATTTATTTTTGGTACCAGGAATTGAACTCAGGATCTTGCACTTGCCAGGCAGGCACTTGTGCCACTTAGCCTGATCCCCAGACCTAGTTGAAGATTTTTATAGGTAAATGAATGCAACTTGAGACCACACTCATAAGTGAAATAAATCAGATCCATATTTTTAAACATCACATTGTCTCACTAGTGTGAAAAACTTAATGAAAATTCTGTACCTGGATATGTTTATTAGTGTATAACATTTAAGGATGTGTATATGAGATAACAAAATGCACACATGCTAAGCCTGTTAAGATGAATGGAGTATAGAATTGTACATACTACTAACATTTTTCATATTTATCACTGGATCTTATTTTTCTGAGTATAGTTGAATTGATGCACATTAAATGTATATACATGATATCTACTTTAAGTTTTATTGCTGTCATTGGTTAAATCATTAATGTGATTTCTAAAACAATGACTTTTATGAATATTTTATGAAAATGTTTACTGTACAAAATGAAGACTACTGTTTTAGTATTTTAATGGAAAAAATAAAACTATCTTGGAGACAAACAAACAAAAAAAAACTTAATGAGAAAATAAGATTCAAAATGTACAATAGATATTGTGAATTGGGACCAAACTGTTCAAAAGAAAAGAGAGTCTAACAGGGGAGAGGAGAAAGGAAGCAAGAGAACAGGGAAAAATTTAAAAATACATATCTATCTATCTATCTATCTATATATATATATAGATATATATTTAATAGTTAAGATAAACACCTAGTTTCTCTTAGTTCATTGAAAAGAAATATTCATACTAATATTGTCTAGACATTATTTCATACCTGTATCTTGTACTCTGAGTAACTAAAATGTATTAATTATTACTACTCTCCTATTAGCATGATTCAAAACTATTTTATTTTATTTCTATTTTCTTCTTGTCTTTAAAGTGAAAAATAATAAAATAAAATAAATGTTAGCTCTGCATGTAATGGTAAATAATTTCCAAAACATGTTATTTGCAAAACTTAAGGTATAGACTATACTCCCAGTATGCATGTACAATACACAAGTGTACATTTGTAGTAAATATATATACCATTGTATATAAAGAATATTTGCATATAAAATATTGTTCTAAAAAATTCTCATCAAATAAGGTGCTTGCTTATATGAAAGAAACATTGGATAGAGAAACAAGTTAACAAAGAATTTTTCTCATATATTCTTTTGTACTATTCATTTTTTGCTTCATGATTTTAAATAATATATTAAAACTAACTGTTAAAACAAATTACTTAACTTCTACTAACCCACTAATTCTTACATTGCTATACACTTCAAAATTCTAGACTTGGGCTCAGGATTTAGCTCAGTGACGTAAGTGCCTGCCTGGCAAGCGTAAGGTCATGAGTTCAATCCCCAAAATTCTAGACTTTTCACAAAATGTCATGCTCATTGACACCTAATGTGAACATACCATAAAATCCAGTTTAAAGCTGTGTAGTTCAATAATTTTTACAGAGATATGTTACCACCAACACAATCAAGATATAGACTATTTCTAACTGGTGCATTTCTTTAAAGAAAAGGATACTAGATGCATTCAGAAAATGATGAGAAAAGAATAATTACAAATTATAAATCATAAAATATTCGATCACGATGAACACCCACATTGGATTTTTTGCTACAGGTGAAAAGTGATTAGTGTGTTCTGAACTTTCCAGGTCATTCTTAACATTAGTTTGGAAAGAAAGCAAGTATGAGATTGGGAAACAAATGAGAAGCATTAACACTGCCATTGCTATATAAAATGCTATCTTTATTTTACTAATTTTTCTACAAATATTAATCTTATTCCAATAAAAGTAATTTTCAGATAATGAAAAGAACTTGATTTTAGAAGATTCTTTATTGTGTTTTAAGTAGCTTGCAAATTCAATAATATTCTATATCTTTTGAGGCTTAATCTTTATTTAGCCCTATTAGCCCAAGAATATATAATTACCATCTGCATCATAGGACAATACTCATTATTCCTGCATCCTCTCATGTTTCCTTTTTTTCTGCCTTTTTGTCTTCTATATACTATCTCCTTTATTCCTTGGATATATCCTGAAGAATGAGCCACTTTTTCAACCCTAAAATACTCTTCATAGAATCTCTATGTTCCTAACCCATGGTTTTGTTAAGAAGATAGTCATATAGCTAGTTTCTCTTAGCTCATTGAAAAGAAAGTTTATGGTAATATTGTTTGGACAATATTTCATGCCTATACTTTGTACTCTGAGTACTATTTGACAACAATACACAATGTATTAATTATTGTTACTCTCCTATTAACTTGTTTCGAAAGTCTGTTTTATTTTTATTTTTTTTCTCTTTAAAAAATAA
>RJWT010002629.1:0-13086 GCA_004365215.1 Cuniculus paca | reverse complement strand
TGGTAACCATTGTTAATTTCCTGTTGTTATGTTTTGAAAACCTGTATAGCTTGCAGTGTTCTGTTTTGAAATGCTATATTATGTTTGACTCTATTCTGTTTTCTTTCACTTTTTTTGTTCTGTTTTGTTTTGTTTTGTCCTATTTTCTTTAAAATAAAAAAAAATAAAAGAATTATATGGGAATAATGTAAGCGATCTACTTTTCTCTCCCATTTCTCTTCTCCCCATCCAGCCAGCTGAAATATAGAAAGATGAGCTGTTTTGACCTGACAAAAAATTACCTTATAATATTTATGAAAAATTCCCTTGTAATGTTTGTGAGTATCATTAATACACAGATATTATTCTTTCCTTTTATTTTTATCTTTTATTTATTTATTTATTTATTTATTTATTTTTTTGCACAGGACAAATACACATTTTCTTTCTTCTCTTAAGGATCTTGAAGTAAAAAAGGAACCTATCAAGAAAAACCCCAACTCTTCTATTGCCTCAAAGGAAATGCCCAATGGCGACTCTAATGCTTAATAGATTTCAGTATTTTCCTGCCTCCTAAATAATACTCAATACCTTATTCACCCTCCAGAGTTTTCTTCTGTGGTGACCTTGCTAATTATATATTGACTTCTGCCATCTATCTGTAGGAATTCATTAAACATTAAACAATGGCATTTTGTTCTGCTTTCAAAAGTGTGGGGAAAGAGGAGGCCAAATTATCTTATCTTTCCACAGGACATGCATGTATGTAAATCCTTTTTCAGGCAGAACCTAATGAATTCAACCCACTGAGCCATCCCTTTCATTTCCTTGCCAGTTTCACGAGTAATACCCAAACATATGCTGGCTTTAAATGAAATAGCCTTGTTATCACTGGAGTGTATTTGTAATTCCGCAACTAGAGATGCCAAGCTTTGAACACTCTAGGGTAACTTTAACATGTTTTCAAAAATCAAAACAATGATCAATGATTTAGAGATTTCTGAAGCAAATGCTGAATCAAGGAAATGAACAAATTTTGGTGCATCATATGGCATTCCAGAATGTTAAAATTTGGAAATACTATTTGAAATCATACAGTCCTGGCTTCTCAGCTCATTCTGGAAACATTCTCAACTCAGAAACACACAGCTAACTACTCAGAGAGTAGAACTAAAAATAAAGCTAAGTCTTCATAGTCTAACCTTCTTTCCATTTTTTGCTATGATATATTCTTAAATTCAATGAATAGTGACAAAAATGAGATATTCAGAATGTGTTAAAATGTTTTATTTTAAAGGGTATGAACCTCTTTTTAGTTGATACTCAAAAATATTGCTGCAAGTTAAAGAAGAACAATTTAGTTTTTGATTTCTTCTCATATATCAAGCAGAGATAATCCAGGTCATGAGTCTCAGTTGAAAAGATTTCTATGTGGTCTAGGAATATCCTTTCACTTATATAAATCATTTTCTCACCTACAGTCCCAGACATCCCATCCTGATAATGGGAAATAGCCTTTCCTAGTGTTTGTTTTGATTCTGCAAAAAGAACTTCATGATGAATTATTTAAAACAACTTGTGGTACACATCGAAGTAAGGGAAAATTATTTCTTTCAGAGCACTAATGTTCTTGAGAAGGTCAAAGGGGGTCTTGATAAAATATAAGGAGGAAATGCTTTACACTGAATCACTGTGCTTATTCAAATACATACTCTAGGAAGGGAATGGGGAATTAAGTCTTTTCACAGCTCTTTATCAATACATAACAGGCAATAATGCATATCCAAATGTTAAATGAATAAGGTAGAGTTCAGCATCATTTCAATTCATAAACTACTGTTTCTCATGCAAGTGTGAAACACTTATTAGTAAAAAAGCACAGAAAATAGTGTTTAAAACGAAAGTTTAGAAAACCAAATGTCTAGAAATGCTATTAAAAATGTTGATATTGTATTCTAAATCTTGCTTTTGCTAATCAACTGAAATACACTTAAGTAAAATAAAAATTATTAGCTTACTTATATGTAAATATGAGTATGTTTAAGGGAAGAGAGGGAGGAAAACTCAAATTATTTGAATTTCTATTTTAGGCTAGACATTGTACATGTCAAGGAGTGCTTCACCTTATGTGAATTCCACAATAATCTATGTAAAAAACAGTCTCAGAAAAAAGAATTTAATCTCATTAAAGTCATGGAAAATGGAGGATAAAAATATAAATTAATTCCAAATATTTGTGACTTTAATGTTTCAATTGTTGAGCTGTTCATAATTTTTTAGGGGGTTGGAGTCATTGGTAAAAACACTTTCAAGCAAAGCACTGTTTTGTAGGAGTGTATCAGTCATAATGTTTGCCTTTTCCTTCTCTTGTTTTTTCTCTTCCTCGTCCTCCTCTTTATTCATTTGAATAATTTGAAGTGACAAGTAGTATACTTTTAAAGTAGATTTTTTTCCTATATTTTTCTATATAACCTTTTATTCTTTAAATTATCATTATATCTACTAACATTTTGTCATCATCTTTTGCAAATATCCTACTACACTTCTTCCCCATTCATTATATTTTATACCTTATCCTGTGCGTATTGTAATGTAGCTCAGCTATTACAATAAACTTCAAAAATTTTACTTGTGTTGATTTCAGTTTCATAGTAATTTAATTAATCAATGAAATGTCATTAAAAATAAGATAATTACACAGGAATTGCCCAAGGCTTTTTGAAATGTTAGGATACAAGAGTAAATAAACATATCCTCTGTGTTCTAGGAACTTATTTCCATTAAATAGTAATAGCACCTTACGTCTAAGCAAACTGTTGCAGTTAATGAAATACTTTAACATGCAATATTCCATAATGAGATAATTTGAAAGGATATACTAAACCTGTTGGGATATGTTATTTGGGAGAGAAATATGGAAATCAGATTTAATTATATCTAGTTTAAATACTTTTCTAAATCTTTTAGGAATATACCTTTATAGCTTTTCAAATGAATTTGACTGCAGATATTGGGTTATGATTTCGTGGTTATTGCAAAAATATTACAGGAAAGGGAAAAAAAGAAATTGCAGAAAGAATGTAGCCTGAGAAAATAGTCACAACTGCAACACATGAAGTCCACAATTTTGATGATAAGGTGATTGCAGCTACTATAAGAAATTAGTTTAAACATGCCTGATAGCCTTTGAGGCCTAGCTCTCTACTTCGTGAACACACAACTCCAAAGAATTTTGAATCAAAATTACAAATTGCTACTTTGTCTATAAAGTAATTGTACTCTCTTGGAGATTTAATAAATATCAAAAAGATCCACCCCAAGATGTTTCAGGGTGAGTCCTAGGTATTGCTATGTTTAAAAATTTCTTAGGTAGGTCTAATGTGCAAGTAGGGTTGATCACACTGTGAGCTTTGTTTTATGAATATCACCTTGTGTCAGAATCATTAGAGAATATTTAAAGTCCGTAATATCTAAACCACTATGTCTCTAATTGTGAGCATAATTTGATTTTTCTAAGACTTAAGGTGTTGTTGATGCCACTGGCTCTGAGACCATAGTATAAGAATGACTGAGTAAAAAAAATTAACAGTTGTCATGGTAAGCGGGAATCATTTATTAATTGTGATTATATTCATTCAAAAATAACTACAGTGGATACAGTGTCATACTGAGTTGTAGAAATTCAGAGGTGAATAACAAAGGTCTTATAATCAAGGAATGCATGACGTTTCCTTAGATTATGAAATCCATTCTATGTCAAAAACGCTGTGTCATATTGAAAAAGTGACTGTGATTACATTATTGGATAAAATGAGGGAGGGAGAATTGAATTCCCACTTCGAGCCCTTCCAGATCTAACCATATGTGATTCTGGTTTCCAATTAGGAAATTTGACAGAAAATTAAAAACTGTGATCCGAAAGTGTAGCAAAAGTTTCAGACCAAGGAATTCCACACTCTTGGGACACCCTATAAGAGACCGTGGGCCCTAAGGGTTTTTATTAGTTTATCAAAGTAACTTTCATAACATTTTTGGGTAGCACTGTTAGAGACTTTATAGCTTCTAAATCCTCCCAATCAAAGGTAACCATTCTCATCTAGAAGGAACAATCATCTCTTCATAGCATAGAAGGGTATATCAGTCAGAGTTTTCTAGAGGCAAAAAAAAATAATAGAATCATGTCTCATTATAAAACAGGTTTTATTGGCTTACATAATCAAAGGCTAATCAGTCTAGCAATGACTGCTTGCAATCTGGAGAACTGAGAAAAACAGTAGCTGCTCAAAGTTGCTAGAAGCTTCAGGACAAGACAGACCAATGATGCAGCCCTAGTCCTAGCACGGAAAGCTTTGGAAATTTTATGGAAAGCAACTAACCTTTGGAGTTTACCTTTGGAGGTCAAAAAAGCTGCAGTTTAGTGTATTTGAGTGATGGTAAGAGTAAAAACTAAGGTATCACCAAGAAGAACTGAGCTTGCATATGCAGTTAGTCTTTCTCCTTTTCCAGCTTTTTATTCCACTCAAGCCCCTAACCTATTGGATAGTGCTTCCCCCATTCAGGTTGGGTGTCTCCTCTTTAGTTCCAGAAATTCCTCACAGATTTACTCAAAAATGTGCTTTATTGACTGGTTAGGTACCTCTAAATTCAGTCAAGTTGACATCTATGATAAACCATCACAGAGGTCAATGACTTCTGATCTATTGTTATCCCACAGTAGTATTTACATCCTCATGGATTAGGAGTGAATTTCTTTTATGTCTCCAAGAAGATACATGTGTAACAAATTGACTAGTAGGAACTGTAAGGACATACAACAGATTGCATCATAGAAGAGTACATATAAGACATAGTCTACTTATAATCTTGTCCATTTTGTTTTTTTCCTAAATTACCTGAAGTATTTATTTTCTGAGAAGACAGGCCAAAATACAGAGCTAGCATATTGTGGAATTCAAGGTATATTTATTTGGAGTTTTGTTTTGTTTTGTTTTAGATAATACATATAAACATGTTAGGTTATGGCCACCATCTGTGGTACACATTACTGACTTCTGAAGATTTTTGGTTACAAGTTTCAATTACAAAAGTAGTATGTTCTTATGTCAAAAACAGATCAGGGTTTTTCATCTTATACTACACTAGAAGAATAGTATTGAAATAAAATTGCTGCTTTCTTTTAAGGGTTTTCACTATCAGAAGGTAATGACCTTGAGCAATCTTGAAAATGACAATAGTAACTGAAAAATCTTTTTTTTTTAAAAAAAAAGGCTACTCGGAAAGGAGTATATTATTTAATTGTATAAGAAGGAAAAGTAAAACACACAAACAAACAAACAAACAAAACCAGTTGCAAGAAGTGCAGAAATGGAGAACATTTACATACCCAAAGTGAATGAAGAGTTTAATTTATCATCCCTGTGTTTTATCCCCCAAACATTGGTATGAATGACAAATGTGGAGTGATCTGAGAACTGAGTTAGTAGTTTTGTTGCTTTATCAGTATGATAAATGATTGGTTGTATATTTCACTGTCCTCTTTGAATTTAATTCACCATGGCAGGTAAAATTCTCCCTTGTAAAGTCGCAAGCTAGGAAAATCACTTTGGAAGAAGAGGGAACTGGAAACTCCCTGGAGAAGCAAAGAAAAATGAACCTCGGAATCACACTGAAGGTTTTGAAAAATGGGTAAATTTTTGGTTCAAGAGCAGTGAAAATGCTACTCAAGGACTGTGAAAATGAGACCACTTGAATTTGCATGTAGAGATGATTGAGTGCCCAGTCACTGACTCCACCAATTAATAAACAGATTCTAGTGTTCTCATTTTGCGTTTGTCCAAGAGAAAGTTATATTTCTTTTAATTTAAATTTATTTTTAAGCAAATATACGAGGGCATAAAAATGTTACATATAAGCTGGGCGTGGCGGCTCACACCTGTAATCCCAGCACTTGGGAGGCTGAGACAGGTGGATCGTTGTGAGTTCGAGACCAGCCTGGGCTACAATGTGAGCTCAAGGCCAGCCTGAACAGCATAGTGAGACCCTATCTCAAAAACACCAGGGCTGGGGATCTAGCTCAGCGGTCTAAGCGCCTGCCTGGCAAGTGCAAGGTTGTGAGTTCAATCCCCAGTGCTGCAAAAAAAAAAAAAAAAAAAAAAAGAAAAGAAAAGTTACATATTTATGGGGTACCATATTATATTTTGATACATTTATACAATGTCAATATTTAAAAGATGACAAATCTACCTATGTTTTCATGTAGAGTACATTTGGTGGAATATGTATGCACAATTGTTTTCCATTTTATAACAAATAAACATATTTTCTATATTTTTCATTTTTGCTGTATTTTCATCAGAGACTTAACCAAAAACTATTCACTAAGGCAATCAGAGAACCAATTTGTGGGCTGGGGGTGTAGTTCAGCGGCACAAGTGCCTGCCTGGCAAGTGCAAGGTCCTGAGTTCAATTCCCAGTACAAAAAGAAAAAGTCTTCAGAGAACCTCTTTGTGGAATAACTTCAGTCTTTGGAATTCAGACAGAATGAAATATTAAAATATACTTCCTAGTTTTCAATGAATTTTGGAAACTGAGAGGTATACGTGCTTCAGACTTAGTCAAGGAGGAGAAGCATTCAGAACTTTATTGGTTCCAAGCTTCATTTTGATTTGGTACTAGTAATAATACCACAATTATTTATGAAACACTTTAAAAGATTGTCGTATGAAGAATTCTTGTCATGCAGATGGGTCAGTGTCTACTCAAGTGAAAGGGTTTAAATATTGCCAATTAATGTGACCTTATTGATAAAGAATTTAAGCATAGGCTCATGTAAGAGGTTACTTTTTTTTTTAAAGGATAATTGTTCTACAATCTTGTTAATTTTCTAGACACAGCCATTAAATTGTATATTCATTTCCTTTACAAAATCTTGCCAATCTAAGTTTATCAGGGCAGCATACAACTGAGAAAGAAGCCAAATTTAAGTAGATAAACCAGTAATGACTATTGTTAACACTGCATGGAAAATATCTGTTAGAACCAAAATGGAATTGTTTTTAGCATGCTTTTGTCTATTTGCTAAGTTTTGTTCAGTCTGATTTCAGACAGCAAATAACAGTGTAGTAAATAATAAAATCTCAACATGAGCTTCTGCATAATGACAATTTTACAGAGTGTAAATGTCATTAAAATGGTAAGGGCCAGAGTCACTGATGAGCAGGTTGACTACTGAAGTGGTGTAAGACGCTGGTTGATAAAATGTCTGCTTGTTAGCCTGTTTCCCCTTTTAAAAAATTGGTTATGCCAGTGACATGAAATCATATTTTGCAGATCAAGATTCAAGGCCTGCTGCAATGCTGGCAGGAAAATAAGTATTCTCCTTGAAACTGATGATAGTTGCACTGTCTTAAATAATAAATAGCCATTGTAGATCACTTATCATTCCATCTAATACTATTTGAAAACAGTGGCTCAAAATAAGTCTTTCAAAACAGAAATCATCTTTTGGGCAGCTGGATTCAACTATTTGTAGTTTATCTCCAAAAATTCTGTATAGGCTATTGACTAATTCAATTATATACATTCGACTTTCCCTGCAGAATTCACCAGTAGTTTACACAGCAAAGGTTATATATATATATCCTATTTGTAATATTATAATTTTTTGTCATAACATTCTGGTGCATCCCTCTCAATGTGATGAATAAAACACACAGGATCTTTCCTTCATGAGGATCTTTCCTCAGCATGAATTTTGCTGAGAAAACAAAGCTCTACTAAGAATTACATAACAATCTAATGTTCTTGCGATGCAAGATACAAAGGTAAGTGCATGTTCCTAATTGGAACACCTGATTTTTTGGAAATCAAGGTAATATTTTCTAAAAAGACTGACATTCATGCCCAGCTTAGCAAAAGAAGGTGGACTTAATGTGTGACAAGGATCATTTCAAATACAAAGAATGTACTTGTTCAAATAAAAAAAAAGCAAGCAAGAGGAATAATGGATCATCCAATGAACTGAGAGAAAACATTGAGTGTGAAAAGGAATCAGAAAGACTCATAAGTCTCCAGACAACAACAGTATCAAGATATGCAGAAATGGGTCTATATTAAGGATTCAGGTCTATATTTTAACAACAATGGGCAACCACTCCCTAGTTTAATTAGGAAAGCAGTATGATTGAATTTGTTTTGGGAAAAAGAGTAGAGCATATTAATGAATTTGAGAAAACTAATTGAGAGACTTTCTAAGTATTCCAGGTAAGAGACTGATGGAGTTTGCATTGAGTGTAAGCAAATGAAGGAGTGAAGAAGTCATATCTGAACAATAAACATCTACATAAATTGGGTATCAGGACATGTGGGAAAAAAGAAACCCTGAGAGATTCATGAATTATACAAATGGCTATTTACTGATGGAATTAATATTGTTATAAAAGTAGAATCTGTGGATGAGTTAAGCTGAGGGAAGAGATTATGAATTGGGCTTAGTAAATAATTCTGAAGTACCTGTGAAATACTCAAGTAGAGTTGTCAAGCACACGGTTGGACGTGGGACTGAAACTAAGAGGGGAAATTTAGACTGGAGCTGACGTGGGATAAAAGTAAGGTAGAAAGGAGCCAAGGAAACTCAGCGCTTTCTTCTCCTTGTTACCTTGAAACTGTGAGTCTGACCCCTGCTCAGCATGCCTGTAAAAAATTAATCATTAGGAAAAGTTAGCAAAACAAGTTTATTAATGCTAAATTTTCCTAGTCTACCTCATCTAAGACTGAGGACACCAAACTAAGCATAACTGAAGTAGTTTTCAGGATTTACAGGGACAGTACCAACTTTTACAACATTCACTTCACTCCCTCCTGACCTTAGAGCAATGGCTAGAAGTTGCCAGCCATTGTCCTAAATCATCTGAGTTCCAGGAAAGCAGAGCCTCACACTGTGATGAGATCACCCTCTTGAGCAAGGACAGTCATCTCATGGCAATGGAACTATGTAAACTGAGAACTGGGATGATGATCAAGCTGATCATAGTCCACCTCCAATAGACCTTAAATCCAGACCATGTTCTTCAGTGAGTGAGCTATTTTGAACTTCATCAGCATGAACTTTCTGCAGTTACCAAAGCTGAAATCGTTTTCCTATTCTTCCCTTCTTTCTAACTTTGACTAATAAACGAGTTTATATGCCTCACTTTGATGCATCCTGAAATCCTTTTCCTGGGACAAAAACCAATGACCCTACTTGGCAGGACAAGTTGTGTTCTCAATCACCTCTTTGGGTTCCTTCTCAAACCTGTCTCATAACATATATTTGCACAGTACTCACAAAGTGTCAAATATTCTTCTAAGCCCTCAGAGCAACACTGTGAACAAACTATTAGTATTACCTTTGCCCAGCAGATGCAAAGAAAGAAGTGTGGAGAATTTGAACAATCTTTTATCATCATACCATGGATGGAGTAGATAAGAAGTGAGTTCAGGTCAGGTTTGCAGTCCATTCTTATCTTTGACTAGGGAACATCTCAAGGAAGAAAAAATAATAATCCGACAAAACTTCTCCATAAATGTGTAAATGATAGATGACCTGACAATCACCTAATAACAGAATCATTACCTATGAAATGTGTTTGAGAAGTGCACTTGGTCTTCCAGGAATACCTTGCCATTAAAAAAAGTCGAAACCTATGAATCTGTGAACATGGTTTTATGGAAAATGTAGCATAAATTCCATCACTATCATCATATAAACACTGTTTTTCACTTGTTTTTGGATGTCAAATGCACTCATATATAACTTTTACACCTCATACATTATTTATAGACCTACACATGGCCTTTACATGCTAATGTTACCAAAAAGGATATGGGAATCTCCAGTGGCATTCTGAATTTCTCCCTGCTCCTCTGTCCTTTGTGAATTCTTATGTACTTGAATCTAGAATCTAGCACTGTCCTAAAGTCCCAAAAGAAAACAAAAACAAACAAAACGAAACAAAAAACTACAGACAATTGCAAATTAAGGTAATGTGGATGAACTGTCAAAGGAATCTGAAAATGAATTATCAGAGAAATAAAACAATAGGAAAATGTGGTGTTTTGAAAACAAGGAAATAAGTTCATACCTTTAGCAACTCCTGAGCCTCATCCCATACCTGTCTTGGTGCAGAGGTGGTCTTTGAAGCAAAGATTGGGCTACACATAAATGGTTAGGGAAAAGACATACTGTGGGTTAGGGATAATGATTAGGATGAGTTTCGAAGATGTTGGTAGAGACCAGAAGGGTTTGCTCAAAACTGGATGAAGGAGGATGTGGTAGCTTGGCACCATCTGGATCAAATCATGTAGTAACATAAGACATGTGTGCTACACAAGCTTACTCCAGACATACTCTTTAAGCATTTTAAGCAGAATGTTTGCTCGTTTTCTAACAATTCTCTGATATTTTAAGTGATTTGCTTCTCATATTCACTAATTACTCTATGAATGTTATTATGGTCATGGTTATTTATTTTCCAATAGTGATTTCAGAATACTAATGTAATTTACTTTGCTTTCCACTTAAAAACCTAGGAGGACATAACTAATCAGTCTTTCGTAAGATTCCTAATTGTGGTAATTTTTTTGTTGAATCTATATTAAGTACTGAAATAGAAAGGAGAGCAGAAATTTTATGTGAGTCCATAAAAAAATCTCTTAGGTCACCTGTGTAGTCAATCAAGAGATCTCAGTTGTCACCTGTGTACTCAATCCTCAAATGTTTTTCTTGTCATTTCAGTAAAATACAATGTCATAAATAAACTCCAAAATGATGATTTTTAGGATAAATAACTGAGATAACATTACCAAATAAAAATAAGATTAACACTTTTTCTGATTTATAAAATAAGTACAGTGATAAAATTATCAAAATTATGTGGAGATGGGTAAGTTAGAAAGTGGACATTGTATTGGTTGAGTCAGTGATTTGTATAGTGCATATTACCTCATAATTTCTTTAAAAAGAGCCATTTTGAAACAACCATTGCGAATCTTAATATTAAAATATCTTTTGCACAAACATGATAGTATTAAAATTACTAAACAAAAATGGCTATTATTAGAAAAATGTATGGAGTATACAAAACTCCTAGAGTATACAACTGTATTTATTAAAGAAGTGTCTAAGGCACACTAGATCTTTTGGGATACTCTGAGAAAAAAAAGATTTCAATGTTAAAGTCATTTTGAGAAATACTTTACTACCCTCTCACATATTTACAGAGCACAAAAATATTTTAAAGATACTGAAAAGTATTTTAATATCCACTTAAATTAATTCACCTCAATACTTTTGAATCTAATTTAGTCACAGAACTCTGATTTTGTGTATTTGCAAACTGTTACTGCTATTTGCTAATATTTATTTACCATTTATTTCATATAAAACATTATACTATGAAGTGTTTTGTGTATACAGTGTTTCAAATAAATCTTGACAACCTAAAGTGAATGTACTGCTATTATTTCCATGTCTCATAGACAAAAGTGAGACTGACATAAACTAATCAACCCTTTAATCAGGTAATCTATGAAGTTATTCATAAAGTCAACAAGTGTCTGGAATTGAATTCCAATTTAGGTCTAGCTGGCTTTTTTAGGTTGTTTTCTTAATCATTGCATACTACTGATGGCTATAATTCCATGAAACATTTCATTACTTCCTAAATGGTTCCAGAAGCTCATTAGTTCATTTCTAAAAATGAACAATGATTCCATTCTTTGTGTGTTTCCTTATTTGCATCTATTCCAAAGTTTTGCTTTGACTTATTTCTCAAAGAACACAATTATTTCTGTAAATGCTCCTACAGTCAAAGTATACTGTAGATTCTTGGCAGTACAGGTAATTTCAAATTCCCCAGTTGTCATTACCCAAGTCTCACCCAAAGGTCATGTGTAAATAGTTCAAGGGAATGGTCTAAAATATATGACACTCATTCATTCTTTTCAATATTCTGAAAAATGGCTTACCTGATTGAACCACATGATCACAGACTGTGATCTC
Organism: Cuniculus paca; assembly: GCA_004365215.1. Lineage (NCBI taxonomy): Eukaryota > Metazoa > Chordata > Mammalia > Rodentia > Cuniculidae > Cuniculus > Cuniculus paca. Next base: position 1,067 of record RJWT010002629.1, on the reverse strand, counting down.
TTTCAGTCAATTAAGTGCCTGTTTAATCTGCATCCAGAGATATCATCTTAGAACACCTGTACAAAACTTGATCTTTTAGTTGTTAGAGAATTATCTGTTCACCCATGTTTCAAGCAGTGGTTTACAGTATTGATTGACAAATGCCTGAGAAATCATTTGGGAGAAAAGAAAGATTCTTAATCAGGATTTGATTTCAGCTATAAAGAGTCATGTGGAAGAAATAAAATAGTGTTCTGGGGGCTTCAGGGAGATGGCAGGGCGAATGGAGAAAGTCAGTCAGGAAATCAGTATTTTAGGGGCTTAGTGGGACATCTGTGGTGATGGGGTCATGGGCTGGGATACCACTGAAGACATTACTACTAACCAATGCAGTTTATTTTGATTGTGTAATGCTTTACAGAGGTCTGACGTGGTCACTGTCAACTCAGAGTAGCCACCAAAACAGCTTTTCAAATGAAAAGATGGAGGGTTATAAACACATCAGGAAAAATAAAAAAAAATTTGGGGACTAAAATTGCAGTAGAAAAGGAATGTGACCTGAATCTGAGATTTGTTAACCAAACCAATTGAATTCTAAGCCATAGAAACTTTCCCATAGAAACTTGTAAATGAACATTTTACAATGACAAAAACTAGTGATATCCAAATGCCTTACCATGTGTGAATGCATAAACAGCGTCATATCCATGCAAGTGTATGCTACTTAGCAACAAAAAGGCAGTAATTTGGATGAATCTCAAAGTCATTAGCCTGAGTAGAAGAAACATGTCACAAATGGGCATAGCTGCATGATTCTATTTTTTATAACACTCTCAAGACCAAACATGGTAGTAGAGAGCACTTTACTGCTGTCAGGCTAGGTGTGAAGCAACATTGAAATCATGATTGGGTAGCATGTTTTGGAGTGATAAATCTCTGTCTTGATTGTGATGCTGACTACTTAAATCTATACCTGTATAAAAATTCACATTTTGGCTATTTATACCAAAAAGTCAGGATTACAAATCTGGGATTTAAGAAATATAACAAATGTGTGTGTGTGTGTGTGTGTGTGTGTGTGTGTGTGT